>JAIUZE010047650.1:0-11830 GCA_022085475.1 Heliosperma pusillum | reverse complement strand
ATGAATCTTATACCGCTAACGGTGAGATGCAAGCCCTAGTGAGCGTATTCGATTGCCTAAGAGTGTCTTTCCCGAGTCTTTGAATAGCATGATGGTTCGGATTTGATTTCCATTTGATCTTATCATTATATCTCGTATTGCCTATTTATTCTCATCACAACTCACATGTATGTCTATATATGCATGATTTTACTTTTGTATTTTCTTATATGTACGTTAAAGGTGATATGGCTGGGAGAACCCGGAGTTACTCCCCACTGACTGTGGCGTTCATGTTTTTCATGAATGAACAGGTTGCTTGCATGGATTGACTCTTTGGATATAATATTTTGGGGTTCGGGTGTGAGCTAGCGGGCGTTGTTCCTGGAAGATTAACCTCTAGACGATTTTAGCTTATTTGTTAAACACTTGTTCTTTGTTAACATTTTGAGAGACTCCGTCTCTTTGTTATTTTCCGCACTTAGTTGTAACATTTTGACACTCCTCGTTTTATTTAACTTGCATGTAAAAAGTTTTTTTAAAAACTACCTATTTCCGCAATATAATTCACATGCTTGTTTTTTTTATATTTCCGCATTCGCGAGGGTTGTAACAGTTGGTATCAGAGCTTAAACGCTCCCGACGCACACACGTGAACCCTAAACTTAAACTACTTGACCTTGAAATAATAAATGAGAGATGGGTAGACTTAAGGACCTAAGGTGGTAGTCTTTGGTGTACTTGATGTTTGTTAGGTTCTAACTTGTTGTTGATTGTGTTGAGTGATGTTATGTTTGTTTGTATCTACCGTCTTAAGGTGGATCATGTGTTACCTAGGAGAAGTATTCTCTACCGAAGATTGAAGATTTACAAGCCTAATTTAAGTGTATTTCTTCCTCATCGATGTATTCTCTCGTCCTTAATGTATTATGCTCTCTTCTTTCTATCTAAGTGCTTCTTTCTCTTCCAAATTGTTTGCCTCTTGGAAATTACTCTTGATAGTTCCTCCATTTTACCATTGGTATCCTTACTTTCCTCTTGTAACATTTTTGTGGATGCCATACCCTTTTGTTTGTGGCATATTGTACTTGGTTGGAAGAATTTTAGACTGTGTGGAGTATTAGTGTTTGTTAGAATGATTTTGTGATTTGAGGAAAATGGTGTAGATCTTAATTCACCCTATATTGATGATTGATTGTAACTCTAAGGAAAGGTAGTAAGATAAGTTTGATGATTTTTATGCTTGATGCTTGCCATGACTAATGTGTAGATAGTTCATGGTATTTGATGGTGTAAGGTTGAATGAGTTGGCTATGACTTCTTAACTCATTAATAATTTAATCTTTTGGACTTAAAAGTGTAGTATTGTTTTGAAGACCATGCTTATGATATGTCTAAGTGGTGTAAATGAGAAGCTTTAAATGATATCTTGAGGTGCGAAATACTTTTGAGGTTAAGCGAATTCTTGTGCATGGCTTCCTATTGTGTGTTTGTGAGTATAGGCTTGGTGGAAAAGCATTTGGCTATAGTTCTTGGATTTAACGATATGATCTTATCTTATGGTATCGGAGACTCGTTTGGAGTAGTAAGGTTTCGTTGTAAGTTGAACCATATTACTTGAGGATTATAGATATGAGAGAGATTCGATAATGTGATCTAGGATGGAAATACCTTGGGATGTTAATGATGATGTTTGGCTTGATGTTGTACTTTGATAATAATGAACTCGTGGGCTATAGA
This sequence comes from Heliosperma pusillum, assembly GCA_022085475.1. NCBI lineage: Eukaryota > Viridiplantae > Streptophyta > Magnoliopsida > Caryophyllales > Caryophyllaceae > Heliosperma > Heliosperma pusillum. Next base: position 10,111 of record JAIUZE010047650.1, on the reverse strand, counting down.
CTTGAAAATGACCGAGTATAAGAGAGTATTTGTTAGTCCTTCAATTAAAGAAACCTTTGAGGTTGTGTTGAATATTTGAGCTAAAGGAATGTTATTATACTTGAGTTGCAATTCCGCAATTGGGAATCCGTGTGATATGAAAGGATGGATGAATTGGGTTGGAGTCGATTTATCAAATCTAGGTGTACCTTACTTTGATGATTGTGGTACGATGGTCCCTTGTAAGAGACCTTTGTTTGGGATGAGTTGCTTACTATCACCCTAAGTCTGAAAGGAGAAATTTTGTGGATTAAACCTTAAACCTTTACTCGTGCCATCATTTCTTTTCATTTCCATTCTTGAATGTTTTTGTCAAGATTGATCTTTAAGAAATCGCATGCTCGCATCTTATTTCTTACTCGAATATCTTCATAACTCTACTATCTGCTTTATCTCTTTCTTGACCTCGTTATTTTCAGCGCCCCTCTCTTGTAATCTCTTGCCTTATTTATTCCCGTGTTCTAATTGAGATTCCTTATCGTTTCTATCTCGTTGCTCCTCCATCTTTTCTCTAGTGGATTGGATTTTCCCTTTGTAAGGCTGGGAGAATAAGCGTGATGTAATTTGGTTTCTTTAGCTAGAGTATGTGTCCTTGGATTGAGCAAAGTTCATGTTATATTTCATCATGGGAAATAGGACCTAAACTCTAGGATGAATCCTAATAGTGATAATGTATCTTCTCGTAGTAGTTTTGGATTTTGAGCTTGGTACTCTAGTGTTATTTTGAGAATTTAGTTAATCATGATAATAGTTCGTTGTTGTTTGGTACTATAACGGTTGCTTGGTATGTCATTTGGGAATTAGATGTCTCTAATTGGTGGATTCTAAAAGAGACTTTGCTTTAGGGAAATTGAGCCGGTACCCAAAGTTTGAGGAGTATTGTCATAAATGAAAATCGATTCATTTTGAGTTTTAGATGAATTAGATGATTTTGAATGGTTGTCTGATTGCCAAGTGATTGGTCATTTGTGGTTTGGAATTAATAATTCTCTTTTATTCTTAAGGAATCATAGTTTGAGATTGAGAAATTTTCGTTGCAAGCCTTGGATAGTGAGTCCTCAGTTGTTATGGATTATAGAGTTAGAATGGAGAACCCATTTATCTTGAGGATTAGTAACCACCGTAGTTTGCTAATGTGACTATTTTATATTTGAGGCTTCGAGCGTAGTAATGATCGAATTAAGGATGTTAGGGCATATTAAAGAATTAATATATAACCGATAATGGATTGTGAATTTTCCCTTGTCGTGAGACTTTGGATGAGTCTAGTTGGATCCTAGATGATTATGTTTTGTTGCTTTGATTGTGTTTTGACTTTCAAAGATGAGAAAGTTCATTGTAAATTTAGAATAAGGAGTTTGAAGTAAATTGGATTAAAGGATTACATGGTAAGTCCTTTACCTTGTGGTTGTTAACGATCATGTTTCCCTAGATAAATATATTGTTGGTGGTTTCTAGTAAGAGTTTTGATGAAACTAAGAAGATTAGAGTGCGTAATGAATCTTACATGTGGATTTTTAGTTGTGGATTCTACCGTGCCGATGGACATCAGTAGATACTAAATGGATATGAATAATTAGGTTATTGGATTGAAATTTCGTGATTATGGAATATTTTTGTAGGATTTCTGATGATTTAAAATGATGAGTTGCAAATTGGGTAAACTGCATTCTCTTGAGGATTTGGTTTATTAGTAGAGTTAGTGATGTCGAATTCTTGTAGGTCTTCATGCCGACTTTATCGTGATCTTCCTGTCCCTATGAGTTCGATTTGTTTCGTTTTTGCGTGTTTTGTATATATTTTGTTATCGTGAATTGTGAACTTGATGTTCGAGTCGCTCTATGTACGTGTAATGTCCTGTTATTTGATTTTATCTTTGATAAAACCTTCAAATTTCCATATTATATTTTTAATTTAACGTTTCAAAGAAGTCTAAAGATGGTTTGTGTACCCTCTTTTTGGAGAAAATGGATTTCTTTTGCTTTTATATTTGGATTTTGCGTTTGGTTGGATGTTTGCACTTGTTATTGAAGACGTCTGATAACTAGTCCTGCACTTACTAACGTTGTTTTGAATTTCGATTTCACTATTTCGACTTTAATTTGAATTGGATAATTTGAGTTCTCCTTCGCAACGGGCACTCTTGAGATCCGTAAGTAAGTTTCGCACTTGTGAAATTTTTCCTAAACCCTTTTCGAGATGAACCTCGTTTCATAAATGTTTCCCTTATAAAAGTTTTCGTATTAATTTTGAAAACTGATTCTTGTCCTTGAAACTTTTATTTTCTACTCTCAAGTTTCGAGGACGAAACTTTTTAAAAGGTGGGGTGATTGTAACACCCGCAAATGTACCCTATTTTAAATAGTAAAAATATTTTTCGGTTACTTTTCAGCGAATTTTAGTTTTAATCGTAAATTTAATTTTCCGAGCCGAATTTAGAATTTCCGAGTTCGTATTTGGAATTTCCGCGAGATTCCATGAGAATCCCGTCTTAAGGCGAGTTTGATTTTTCTTGACTTTTGAGCCGCCTTTGACTTTCGTTGACTTTCTCCTTCATATACTCCCTTCCTCACCCTAAACCTAATTCATTTCCCACAACTCAACTCACCCTTCTTCTCTAAGAAAACCCCATAAAACCTTGCCTCCATTTTCATCCAACATTAGATTCATCATAGTTCATTCATTTCTTGCTCAAATTCACGTAAGTTCGTCTTATTCTTCCCCTCTTATCTTCCTCTATCCGTATTGGTAATAAAATTACCGTCTTTCTCCTTTTTAAATTATCCGTCTTTCCCAAGGTGAATGATATTCATCTTTTATTATCTAATTTTATGTAGGTGGAGACCAGGAAGGTTTAGAATCGATTAAAGACGCGAAAAGGTAACGGTGAAGGGTTACTCGATATCATTTACGTGTTTTACATGCTTATATGCTAGAAATCGTATTAGAATACGGTTAGTAAGTTTAGGAATCATGTTATGGATGATGATTATTGTTATTTGATGATTGTTGATGATGAATATTGATTGTTGATAGTTATTAGAAATGGATTATGAGAATTGGAATTTATAGGATTGAATTTATGTTGAAGGCTCACGGGTGACTTGTGAAGTTTCACTACACTGACCCTTTTTCGTAGAATGATCATATCTCTTTCGTTACTTGCTTGTTTTGAGCGTGTCACATCCCGTTGGAACCGTAAGAGGATAAGCTATCACCTCGACTTCGAATTTCTGCATTTGCATATCTAGAACTCTAGTTATAACAGTTTGAAGTGGACCCTTGTTTTAGTTAGTTTCCAAACTTGTTGTTTTGGAGAGGTAGCTATGTTTTTTATTCATTATGCTTCATGAACTTGTTCTAATGCTTATGTATCATGTATTGACTCATGTTTATCATATTTAAACTTATATGATTCCCTATTCTCATGTTTTGTGACGGTTTTTGTATGTTCCCACTTTGAGTCGGTTTTTACAAATGATATGGTTTGAGCACTATTTTGTCTTGTGCTTTGTACTCTCATTCCCTTGGCTACCTTCCCGTTCGTAAGGCTGGAATGTCGGAACGGAGAGGTATCCTACTGCTTAAATGCATGTGTTAGTGGGCATACGACGACGTTGTTGGGAGTTGAACGCATTGCGTTGATCGACCCGGCCGTCAAATGTTGTGTACTTGCGAGGTGGTGTTATTTGCATGTAGCGTACCGCATGTTATGAGGCTTGAGCTCGTTTTCCGCCTCTTTCGTGAATTGATCTACCGAGAATGTGGGTACTCGGCGTTTTCTTTGTAAGACCGAGTCTTGGATGCGAAACGTGATCGCATGTCGAATCGGAAAATGTGATTCCGAGAATCTGGCCAGGTTTAGATTAGGAGCCTTATCGTTCCTACCAGGAGGAAATTAGTCTACATATACGAAATGTGATCGTGTATGCGTTCAGGGAAATGTTTATCCCGTGGATGCCTTTTAATCATACTTGCCATGTACACGGTGCTAGTGCGTTTCATTTACCGTGAGAGATGTCGTCTTTGTGTCGTCGTTCTTGAATGCGTGATTTCATGATATTATTCATGGTCATTGCATGATTGGGCACCGTCTATGTATTGGGTTGTTTGAATTGATGATAACATGATGGATTTATTCATGGTAATCGCATGACTTGGCATGGTTTGTTTGTCGAGTCTCAATCTTATCAAACTTATACCGCTAACGGTGAGATGCAAGCCCTAGTGAGCGTATTCGGTTGCCTAAGAGTGTCTTCCCCGAGTCTTTGTATAACATGATGGATTTTGATTTGTATTCCATATGCTCTTATCTTTAATTATCGAATTGTCTATCTATTCATATCGTTTCTCACATGTATACCTATTTGTATGCATGCTCTACTTTTGTATTTCCTTCTATGTACGTTTAATGTGATATGGCTGGGAGAACCCGGAGTTACTCCCTACTGATTGTGGCATTCTTGTTTTTCATGGATGAACAGGTTGTTTGCATGGTTGGCTTTTGCTTGACATTTTGGGTTCAGGTGTGAGCTAGCGGGCGTTGTCCCTGGATTAAAACACCTCTAGACGATTTTAGCTTGTTTGCTAATCACTTGTTCTTTGTTAACATTTTGAGAGACTCCGTCTCTTTGTTATATTCCGTACTTAGTTTGTAATATTTTGACACTCCTCGTTTGATCTATCTTGCATGTATAAAAGTTTTTAAAATACCGTATTTCCGACTAGACGGGGTAATTTCATCTTGACCAACTATGATAGATGGGGTAAATCCGACTAGACGGGGTAATTTCATCATGCTTGTATGTTTTATATTTCCGCATTCGCGAGGGTTGTCACAGAACCTACTTCCCTAGATTCTTTTCATCATTGTTAATTCATCACCTGCTTTATTGTTTTCGTTTTGATTTGCTTTTATTTTGTTTTCATTTATGCTTTTTATTAGTTTAGAAATCAAAACCCCAAAACCCAGATACTCGTTAGATAAGACCCAATTGCTAGACATTTCACACTCTATAGGAAACATTATCTCCCTGAGGATCGACCCCTACTTTCCTAGTTACATTAATTTGTTATTAGCCTAGTCTGGGTAATTATCTTTGACCAGGGCTTGCGACAGGCCCGATCAAATTTTGGCGCCGTTGCCAGGGAGCACGGTTTAGTTTTCCTTTTTCTTGTGATTTTTATTGCAATTAGTTTTATCAAGTCTTTAGGAACCCAAATTCCTTGAGACCTCTCTTGATTTTTCATCTTAGCTTTCCAATCTTATGCCCAGATCTTCTAGACTAGGGACCCCTATCTCTTTGGACCCCGATCTAGAAAGGACTCTGCGTAGGAGACGAAAGCTATTCAACGAAATCTCAAAAGCTTCTGATACTTCAAGTTTAGACCGTATTCGTGAGAATTACTCGGATATTGTATCTAATCTTGAAGGAGAAGAAGATCCATTCTCATCTCCCTTCTCAAAAACCAATCAATCTTCAAAAAACACTTCATCTTCATCTTCACAAAAGAAAATGGTTCGACTTTCAGACCATTCCAAACCAACTGCAGATACACTTCCAAGGGGTATTGCTACACCCCAAATCACAGCCCAAAACTTTGAAATCAAACCTGCCTTCATCAGTTTCATAGAAAGTAATCAATTTGGTGGCAATGCCACAGAAGATCCCAACCTTTATATTCAAAACTTCTGTGACTATTGCTACACAATTAGACAAACTAGAGTATCCCAAGAGCAGATTAGGGAAATGCTCTTTCCCTTCTCTTTAACACGAAAGGCTAAACTTTGGATCAATAGCCTTGACCGAGTTGGCTTAGGAATAGCCGACTAGGATAGTCTAGCTCTTGTTTTCTATCAAAAGTACTTCCCACCAGAACGAACCGCACTCTTACGGAGTCAAATCACTGGATTCCGTCAGAGAGGCGATGAAAGCCTTTATGAGGCACGGGAAAGGTACAAAGAATTACAAAGAGAATGCCCTCATCATGGCCTTGATTCATGGTTCTTAGCTATCACCTTCTACAACGGTTGTTGTGGCGAATCATGTCGTATCCTCGACTCCGCTAACAATGGTCGTTTTGATCAGATCGATGTAGAAATAGCTAGTGCAACTATCGAGTCAATGGCAATTCATGACTCTCAGTATAGCAACTCACGTGCTATGCCGCTCAAAACCAAGCAGGAAGATTCAAGCAAAGTAGCATTCCTAGAAGCCCAATTAGCCCTTCTGCAGCAACAAGTAGGAAGCTCTTCCCAATCCAAGCAACATGTTATCGTCATTAACCACGTAGTGGTATGTGAGACATGTGGGGTTGGAGGACGAAGTTTTCAAGAATGTAGGAGTTCGCTAGAGCAAGTCAATGCCTACCAAGCATACAGGCAGGGCAATGCTTTCTCAAACTTCTATAATGAGTACACAAAGAACCATCCTCTTTTGTCCTACAAAAGCACCAACATTCAGAATCCCCACCATCAGATTCAACAACCATTCATACCACATCAACAGAAGCCCTATAATCCACCTGGTTTTCAGAACCAGAGACCTCCATTTCAACCTAACTTCAATCAACCTTACCAACACCAACACCAACCTCAACACCAACCACCCCAAAATCAAATCCAACCTAATGACTCAAGCCTGAGCAAAATTGAATCCATGCTTCTCCAAGTTGTTCAAAACCAAGATTCAATGTTTGCTCAACTTCAAAAGAGTGATCAAGCTCAAAATGCTGCCATCAAGATGCTTGCAACTCAAATGGCCCAATTGGCTGCCTCTAATACCCAAAGGAAACAAGGCCAACTCCCACCTCATGGTGAGCAACCGAGGGACACCGCTAATGCTATCACCCTTAGGAGTGGTACCACTTATAAGGAAACTCAGCAACCCAAGGAAACAATAGTTGAGCCAACAGCAGTAGAAAGCCAAAAAGATTCCTAACCATCCACCGCTAAAGAAGCGGAAAACAAAGAAAAGAAGGATGAACCTGTGAAGGAACGTATCAAAATCCAAGTTCCATTTCCCCAACGCTTGAGGAGAAATCATAAGGAAACCCAGTTTAGAAAATTCATGGAAGTGGTCAAAAGCCTCCAGGTAACGGTTCCCTTCACTGAATTGATCACTCAAATCCCTTCTTACACAAAATTCATGAAGGATATCTTAACTAAGAAGAGGACTTTAGATGATGTTGAAATCATAGCATTCACAGTTGAGTGCAGTGCTTTGTTGCAAAATAAGTCCCCTCCTAAGTTAAAGGATCCTGGTAGTTTCTCTATACCTTGCACTATAGGCACCTACACAAGAGATAAAGCTCTATGCGATCTAGGTGCCAGTGTAAGCGTCATGCCTAATTCCATATGTGAAAAGTTGAATATGGAAATTCTCAAATGCACCAGTATCACTCTGCAAATGGCAGACCGTGAAAGTCCTAGACCTCTAATTAGACTCTAATTAGTTCATTAAATTACATTAACTTAATGATTTAGGATCTAGTTATCATGCATGCAAATATAAAAGCATACAAGAAAAGATAAGACGAAAACATCCTTACATTGGGATTTTTCGGTTCAATATGGGCACAATAAGAACTCCTTCTTATTGTTCTTGAGCATGAAATTAAGTGGATGATCCTCCATAAAATAACCTCCAAAGTAGAAGGTGTCCTTCTTGTTGCACCCAAGACTAAACCCAAACTATCCCTATAAATTTAGACTAGAAAAATATAGAGATAACAAGACTAATATAACTTTTATTACTACTGTAGTAACAGGAATATTAGTTTTAGAGAGTTTAGTGAGAGGTTGTGTAGAGAGAAGATATAAAAACAAGTGAATGAATTGGTGAAGAAAAATAAGCAACCAAAATGCTCTTTAAAGAGCATTTGGCCGGCACCTACCAAGCTCCAAAAGGGTGATTTTTTCTTCTTATTTAATTCACATGCAAATAGCTTGAGTGTGGGTTAGAAATTGATAATGATCATGTGTCATAACATATCATTATTAAATGGTGGAGTGTGGAATTGGTAGAGTAAAATCACTAATGATTTTCTCTACTCAAAACCGGTCCACTTGAGTCCATAATGGACCATTTTGATTTTTTATATTTGTCTCACAAATACTTATTAATCATATGCTTAATTATCTTGTATAATTAAGTGTTAATTTGATCATGTAACAATTATATGAATCAAATTATATACTTAACTTTTAAGTGATATTTTACCATTATATCAATATATAATGGGTCCCACAATGTCTGGTTACTTTATTTTACAACTACTTGTAAATGTAATTAACAAATTACCTCTACCTCAAAATATATGCACAACCTCAACTAATTTAATGATTAACGAATAATCACTAAATTAAAACTTATTTAATCGTATTAAAAATAAGACGTAAAATTTATTCAGTCAGTTATCGTATAATTGACTAATAAACTTAAGTGAAATGAGTTCCTAACTTAATTCCCAATAAATAACTCTCGTAACCAAACATATATCAAATATATATGTAAATGACTAATTAAACTGTATCGTATACATATAATTAGTTTTCTGTTTGGGTTTCATCCTATAGGTGTGACCTAAAGGGATCAGTTGATCACCGCCGTCAAACGACAATAACGTCAAACTCTAGTCAGCCGAGCGTTACCGATTTACGTTAATCAACTGACGTGGAGTATCATAATATTCTAATCATGCCACGTATATTCCAAATGAGATTTATTATATAAATGCACTATTGTGGAGGAGACTTACTCCAAAAATCTCCCACTTGTCCGATACAAGTTCTGCATGTACAAACACTATTGCGGAGGACTCTTCCTCCTACAATTTCTCCCACTTGTCTCGACAAGTTGTGTGCTACCGATTCTCTTGTCTCTTTTGCGTCACATCCTCCCGCTCATTGCAACATGTCTTACAGGTCGCACTTGCAATTTAAAATTATAAGTAGAGTGGTTTTCTCGATCTGAGAGAGTAACTGTCTGACCGGAAAATCTACCACAGATCTCTTTCGAGCGTGGCCACGCATTTCCAGTTACTACTCCTCGAGTGGCCCGAAGATGTTAATACCCAACGTGGGTGGACAATTCCTGTTGACCCATCTTACACTGTATGATGCAGATCACCATGACCCAGAAGATGTCCATCGGCCTCTTTTTAACGGGCACGAACTAGGACAAAACCAAAAGTCAATCGGAAAAACTACACGACTCAGGTAACTGGTCCGCCAGTCTAAAAGAATCGATCATAGGATAAAATAGGACCAGCCCGCCACGACAGGGCTTCAACAATTTTGATAAGGGACCCTATATATGGTCACTGTCCGACAGAGTGTCATACAGTCTGTCTATGTAAACGACCAGTCATCTCAATGACCCCATGGTGCTGAACCAACCATCGATCGACTTACAATCTAGTCACTTCGAGACGTCACCTCAAATGAGTGACTAGGGACAAAACACTAAGTTCATCCTGTTCACTTGAATTGGGTTCAACCTTTCTTTCAACCATTTTGGATAAACAAAGTATTAAAATTTAGTCAAACTAAATAAATGAGTTTTTAATGAAACTCTAACAACGAATGCGATTATCTAATATTTTGAAAAATTGATACGCTATCAATAATTTCATATCTCATAATCTCTAGCAATTCAGGTACAAATTTCAATCCCCATTGAAATGACATGACTATCATGTTCAGCCTGCAAAAGACATGGCTAATGGATTAGCAATACTTGCATCTTTCCCATCTCTCTGATTGCTATTTCTCTTTGTCTACGTAATCTCACATTACATAAAACGTTCTGAGTACTTGTCTAGGTTTGAATCTAGACTTAGGACTCTTGGCCTAAAGGTAGCTCCCACTGTTTTACCAGCATCATGGGATAGGATATACAACTATAGGAACTACTTCTAGTCCCTCCAATATTGTCGAATCCAAGCTACTTTCATATGCATCATCATATGATGCAATGTACTCTATTTCCATTGTGAAATCCGCAATGATAAACTGCCTGGAACAATTCCAGCGGATACATGACATTTATATTTGAAAATGTCATTACTA
>JAIUZE010047649.1:0-34846 GCA_022085475.1 Heliosperma pusillum | reverse complement strand
TGACGATAACTCAAAAACCGTCACAAGTCCCAAAGTGGGACCCACGGGCTGAGTTGGACCGGACCCACATGGGCCTGATTTGGGCCTCACGGCCTGATTTGGGCTCAATGGGCTGTTTTGCCTAAAATTTCTAAAAACCGTTTTCCAATATTTCCCGCATGCTTTAACATATTTAAAACCAGTCAAAACAACAACCAATCAATCAAACATCGACACAACCCAAAGACCAGAACCCGGACCCACCATGGACCAACCCAGACCGGTCTGAACCGGCCTGGACCGGCCTGGTTTGGACCGGTTTTCCAGCCACCAATTCGGCCACCACCAAACAACAACCCCAAATTTCCAAATTAATTCTAACATGTTTTTAATTACTAACATCCATTTTTAAACATCCAATTTAACCATCCAACATGCAACAATCTTCATCATGAAGAAATCATAAAAATATAACAAGGACACCAACATATTCATAAATTCCTACAACATAATAAAATCAACCACTTATCATGTTACTAACTAAAATCATAAAAACCATAATCATATGATCAAAAACTAAAGATGAACCAAAAACTAAAGTAAACCAAAGCTATGTAACATTTATCCGTCGAGTAACTCGGAATCGTTACCTTAGCTAGCTAAAATCAAGTAGCACCAAAATAATAAGAACTAAGAAAATAAGAAACCCGTCTTCTAGTCTTCTCCTAAAATATACGAGTCACCAAACTCGTCTTCAAAATCTTTCCCTATAAGAAATGACAAGAAAACAATTATTAGAACTTAAAACTTGAATTTCCATAATTAAAGTGTTGAAAACGATTTTGTCGGAATTTAAAATAAAACGTACTTGAAGATGGGGAGCGAAGAGGAGGTCCTAGAAATATAAGTTAGGACGGATTTAATTAAGAAATGAAGGTTTTATGAAGGTTTTGCTCAAGAACGATGAAGAACGGATGAAGAACGCGAAGAACGCTCAAGAACGATTAAAGAAGTGATATTTTGATCTTAATTTGATTTGTTGAAAAATGAAAAGTTGTTTGTGAGTAGGAATGAGTGGATGAGTGCCGTGTAAATATAGGCCCAAAATAGTGAGTTGGGTTTTGAAATTGTTGTTATGGAATTGACCCGGTATAATAATTATATTACCGTAATTAATTAGATATTAAGTTAATTGAATTAAATATCAAGATATTATGTTATTGTAATGAAAAGAAAGAAAATATCAAGGTCAAAGAGAGAAGAAAAACCGTGAGGATAGGAGAGAAAGCGGGTCTGATTTTGAGCGATTTGCGTAATTTTCGTTACTGATCGATAAAGTTGAAAATATCTTAGATATTCTTATTAATTTAATCAAAAGAATTAAAATATCTAACGTGAGTGGAAAACGATGACATGGGCGCGTGACTCATGCCAAAGTCGAGTTTCGATTTTGTTGCGCGCTTTACGATGCGTCGGGAATAGTTAAATAACGTTCGGTTAAAACCGTAAACGTTATTCTTTAAATTCCGAATAAATTCAAAATAATTATATTAAATTATGATAAAGCTTAATAAATCTAAATAAAAATAAATCAAAAATATTATTTTTTTAAATAAAATTTCGGTCTTCATACTTATGAGACGAGTCGGGAAAAAGTCAACGGAAGTCAAAGTTGAATGAAAAGTCGAGAAAAGTCGAAGATGACTTAAAAGTCAAGAAAAGTTTATGACGACTTAAAAGTCAAGAAAAAGTCAATGACGACTTTAAAAAAGTCAAGGAAAAGTCAAAGACGACTTTTGTCAAGAAAAGTCAAAGATGACTAAAAACGGTCTTTTCATGAAATCTCTCAGAAATTCCAAATACGAACGCGGAATTTCAAAATAAGACTCGGAACAAAAATTTCTATTTTAAAAACTTAAGTTCTACTGAAAAGTGTTAGTAAATATTTTTACTAGAAAAATCGGGTATATTTCGGGTTGTTACATGATTCCTCCGCCCGTGGTTGTCGAGGGCCTTAGACGCCCTTGATTTTCATGAAATATACCTTTGAAAAAGTAGGTTCATTGAACATGAAATCAGTTATTGAATTTACTAGTTTAACAAACACTGCACACAATCATAAAACAGAGGGCTTGTTTCCACCATTTTCTGTCCCAACTATTAATCACTAATTCACTAGGGACACTTGGTAAGTTGGTATTACAAGTCAAGATTGATGAACTACGTTGACAAGTCTTTCATAAGTCATAACCACATTGGAAAGATCAATGACATGGAGTGAAGGCAAAATGAAAGATCGGACAAACACAAAAAACTTATATACGACAATTTCACACTAGATACGCTTCAACCATTCATCCCTCAAGATAAATGGAGAATAAATAAGAATTTGTAAATTGGTGAGATCATATCCTGCATAACTATTACGATTATATTACAAGAGAGTAATAATATCGTCTTTGCATGATTTAACAATAACTGATCACTATTGCATGATTGCATCAGAGCTACAACCTTGTCAAATGCACAGACAAACACTTATACGTCAAGATGTATGAAAATTACTCGTCTATTATATGAATTTAAACAGGCACCCTTGATGTCTAAACAACGTGTATCAACCACATAAGCTAATTGTTACTTGTTACTCCCTTCCATTCAACATATATATTCTTTACTTTTCATTAAAATACCCCTCACAAAAGAACAAAAGCGTAAGACACATCAACATAAGGTCCGTTATTTTTTTCTTATCTTGAGGAAGGGTCAGTCTTTACAAAAGTTGATAATGTAATAACAAACTTCAGGGTCTTGAAACTTATCACCTCCACCTCAATGACTAATACTTGAAATGCTTATGTAAAACCGGTATATATATGACTCTCGTGTAAAACCATCTTAGGTTGCAAAAGATGTCCGCCAAAAGTAAGTTTAAGTAACTTCAATGTTAGATGATGGGCTGATGGCAAAAGCGACTTTATGTTGTTATTTTACATTGTATATCTGCTCGAGTTGACATAAAACTTACTCCCGTAAGTATAATCAATCTATTTATCAAATTATCAATGATCAATCACTAGTAAAAGGTAATGTTGAAACTAAGGAGTTGTTTGCTACCCCTCATAAAACACATGAATTATAATTTATGTGATTTTAAATATAAGTGAGTTGTTTGTTTACCCAAAATCCCATAATTAAAATTCCTTAGGAATTCTAAGTCCACCGTAATGGAGAAAGTTGTTTACCTATCCCATCATAATTAAGTGAAAATCCTGCCCACATCCCAACCAAACAACTTTCGCCCATTTCATGTGAATTGTTAGTTCCTTAAAACTGCAATTCATGTTGCGAACCAAACGCACCCTTATTTATTAATAAAGTTCATTATTCCGAGCCACATAAGAAACAAAACCGATATGACAATGAGCACTTCTTCTATATTATGAAGTAGTACTTTCAAATTATCAATTATATTGGCGGTTATGAGAGTGATAGGAATTTCGAGAAATTTTGGGGGAGAAAATTTTTATCGATGTCTTTTTATTAAACACCAAACGTAATTGACCTAAAGCAAAATAAGAATTTGTTCAATTTCTCGTAAAAAAACCCACATAGATTCGCTTTATGCAAATATCCATTCTCTTTATAATATATTTCTTTACAAATTAGAATACAATAATAAATACCCTAGAAAATATTAAACTAACATCTTGGAAGAATAAGAATGATTATTTCTTGTACAATTGTATTTCAATCAATGTAACAATAAAATGAACAGAAAAATAATAATAAGACTAGTAGTATATGAAGAGCAAAGTAAATGTAAATTGGCAGTATTAGTTTGTAGAAGCATATTATTAGGATTAGTTTGTATTTGTTTTGGAAGAAACTCTAAAAAAGCATCAGCTATTTTAATGGCAAGTTGAAGTTGAGCTGGAGTAGTAAGATGCAGATTGTCTGGTTCTAATGGCAGTCCCTTTGCATCAATTGTTTTAAGATTCAGTAGATTTACTGCCATTTGTGCTTGTCTTACTTCCTCTATGTATGGCCCTTCTCCTGATGCTATGGCCACCTGCATACACCATGCATTATTTGTAGATTAGTATGTAGCTACATGTTAGTTTGGAAGGAATGTTTTTAAGGTGTTCTTTTCGTTTCGTTTCGTTTCGTTTGTTTACGTTTGCTTTAGATTGGTTGTTACACAGGCACATGAGAGTGGGATAGAGCTATGTATAATGGACGATTTGAAGTGTGGTAGTGGCGGAATTCACAAGGCCGATCACATACAGGTTGCATCAGGGAGGAAGTTATGTTCATATTCTACCTAGGCCGAAACGTCAATCTTATCTATATTTCTAATCATTGTTACTTTTTTCAAATTCGCTCATACCCTTAGCTCCGTCCATGTGCATCAGTAATGGAGACAAATGATTGAGACAGACATAATAAAAAAACAATATGAAAGCAAATAATTAGACCTATATGAAATGAAGCTCTCAATATGACTCGAAAACATTAGCTAGCGCCGTGAGCCCGTGACTACATACTTGGTTTTCATTGTGTCGTTAACATAGCAAAATAACAGCATTACTAGCACGGACAAATGGACAATACATAGCCGATACATGGCCAAGCTGCATTAGACTCATATATATACAGCTATTTCCGGCATTAGAAACAGGACACGCTAAACTTAGACAATGTTATGCAAAACACATTATAGTACATTTTCCTAATATCTGCAAATCTTTACATGAGTAAACGAAGAAAGTATTTTAATTTCACGAGTCGTGTTTCCGTTAAGAGCTAAATTGCTAACCGTATATTATAAGCGAGTAATCATCTCCGGCATATCATTTGGTTTGTCCAAACAACACCAAGAAAAGCTTTGTGAGCAATGAATTCAACAACAAATGTAATGATCCGATTTTAGAGCTAGAAATTTTATGAGCGTTTAACCAAACTGCCAGGAATCATTAATCAATATTGGAACATAAACTTGCCAACTTTTCATTCAGTGATCTAATTTAAACGAAGCCCCAACACAAGAAATTCAATAAGTCTTTCTTGTGACGGGGCGACCCGTCGCAAATAAGAATTTGGGCAAGAAATTAGGCCAATCTTCAACAATTACGGAGCACTGAAAAGAGACGCCACTATAAGAGGCGTAAATGCTGTATTTCAAACTTGACCTTTTACTTTTTTGCTTTTCAGTCAACTTTTTCTTTACAAATGTTTTTTTTTTTTGGGTAGAAGGGGAGGCCGGAGGCATTAGTAAATTATGTTGTTGACGAAGGTTAGACCACGTCATTGAGTATTGCAAACCATATACTTAGTGGTGTTGATTTTTGTTCCTATTCACTTGATATAAAGATGACTATAGATAGTCCCGTTTATTGTGCGGAAGCGTGAATACCTCGTGTTGGGCCTCTGTTGTGTCAGTGTCCACGGTCCATTATAGTACGATATTGTCCGCTTTGGGCCAAACCCTCACAGATTTACTATTGGACTCTTTCTCAAAAGGTGTCATACTATTATATTTGTGGACACTTATAAAGATCTTATTTCATCTTTATTTTACCAATGTGTGACATGAGTTTGCACCCTAACACCGATATTCTTCATACAAATATAGTTACTTGGTTTCAATCGAATTTGATTCAAATAAAGTCAAATTAGGTGCTCCTATGATGTTAGGTCATGCAAAATGTGTGTAATGTTGAATTATGGACAAATTTAATTCCTATTACAATTGAAGAAAGAAAAGAGACGACTAAATGAACTAGGTTCATAAATTTGAAAATACATGTATTTAGATAATTAATACTGTTTCAGTCATTTGTTATCTATTTATATTGACCCAAAGACCAAGCAAATGACGATAAAAAGAGCTAATACTAGATTTAAGATTTAGACATGACTATTTGATTACCTTAATCATCTATTTCCATACCAAACATGTTTTTAAAAACTTAAAAATATCAAAAACAATTGTAGTGTGATTGTGTGAACACATAAAGTTCAAACGTTTTGGTGTTTCAACGGATATAGTTTACACAAATTCTCATTGTGACGGACATTTTTGGTCACAAGCTTGTGACGGACTAGATGTGACCATTTTTATTAGAAAATGTAACCATTATATGACTGGTAACATTTTATGGATGATTACTTTTTATCATAAAATGGTCATATTTAGTCCGTCACAAGCTTGTGACCGTCAGAAGAGAGACCAACGATTATAGTTTATGTCCTTGAGAATTAATGATGAACATTCACGTCGGACCCCAATTTACCTAACATGGCCCCCATGCTTAATAATGTCATACCGTAATTGTCCTTATTATACTATATTTAATCCGAACAGATAGATAGTTCATGCACTCATGCAGCAAGTCATGTGATGATAAATAAAATCCCTATTATGTCAAGTACTCTGTTTTTAATTAAGGAATAAAAATCAAAACGAACCCAATTAGGAGAAAAAGGATTATATATTTGATGTACAATTTACTTACTACCCAATTAGTGACAACGTGTAACTAGAAACCGTTACATTTATTATTCATTTGCTTTTGTTTTTGGTATAAAATCAATAATATAATAAAAATCAACAAAGAAGACCGATTTGGATGACAAATAGATTAATGGACGGTTGAATGACAATTTAGTAATAATCAAAGTATTTTTAAAATAAAATTACAATATCTCAAATACCCTAAAAAAATAATTATCTAAATTTAAATGTATAGTAATAAATGAAAATAGAAAACTTAATAAAAACTTATACTTCAAGACTCTAATGTGAAAGGGACGAGAGTAGCTATGACCTTCACAACAATTTTGTTTCACCTACCAATAATAACGAAACGTTTAGGAAAAGGGAGGTAGTACGATGTTTCACCACTCCACTAAATCATTTACTCTTGTAATCATCCTATACTATACAATCCAATCCAATCCAAATTATTATTGCGGTATAAAATTAGTGATGTATTTATAAAAACTCTTTTTTATCATAAAACCAATAAAT
Organism: Heliosperma pusillum; assembly: GCA_022085475.1. Lineage (NCBI taxonomy): Eukaryota > Viridiplantae > Streptophyta > Magnoliopsida > Caryophyllales > Caryophyllaceae > Heliosperma > Heliosperma pusillum. Next base: position 27,834 of record JAIUZE010047649.1, on the reverse strand, counting down.
GAGTGTTTAATCAATAAAAAATTGTCTTATACAGAATATATATTACACTACATACCATCTTATTCTATAATTGATAGAAATCCTTACTTGAAGTATAAATTTCTGTCTTGTTAGAACGATATTGAACTTGCTTTCTTACAATCTACTCCGCAAGATGAAAATTGCATTGAAAAGTACCCCTATAACCTATTTTCGTTTCATTTGCTAATTTCCAAATTATTCTCTAATTAAACACGATATTCCGTTAAATACAGTTTTATACTACTGTATAACTCAAATTAAACCTAAATACTACTGTAGTATAACATAGTTTTCCACAAACTAAACAGAATAAAAAATAAGACGATACTCTCTTCCTCATTTCATCTCAGCAAATTCTCTTATTTGCTTTTAGTACAAAGAAACTTCGATAAAAATGTTTAAAAATTAAATACGAAAAAGTAACACACATGGAAAAGAAAAAATAACAACTTTATCTAACTTACGTTACAAAGGTACAAAAATGACTGATATGTCCACATAAAAGAAGCATTAAAACGGGTCAAATATTTTCACACGATGGTAATAAAAACAAAATTTTTGTTAAGTAATAAGTAGGGTAATTTGATATGTATTTGACTAGTTTTAAATTTAAGACGGATAATACCTGAATAATAGGAAGCATAGGAGACTGCAAATCAGTTCTAATATCCAAAAACAACTTCTCCAACCTTTGTTGATACCTTTGAGCATCAACCTTAATTACCGTATCACTTTCCCCTTGATACCAAACCAACGCTTGTATACTTCCTCCATCACGCAACGACGTCGTTGCACGTTTAACCAATTGACCATACAACCTACCTCCCTTACCCCACTGACTAATATTGGTCCCACCCTCAGCACACGGCACCAGTCCAACAACTCCTACGCTTGGAACCCGGTTCGCTATCGAGTTAGCGAATGCCAGTCCCGGTCCAATACCGCAAGTGTGATTAATGTCTATACCTTTGTGGAGCGGTTCCTTGGCTTCGTGCCAATGTAGCTTCGGGTCGAGGCGGAGAATTGTTGGGTTAGGGTTTGATAGTGGAGGAATGACTTGGTCCCATATGTTGTTGATTACGCCGCCTCGGCCTGCCATGTTGCTTTGTCCTGCTAGTAGGATTATGGATTTGTCGAGGAATCGAGTCATTTTGGGTTGGGTCATTTCAGAACTAGAGGGTTGGAGGAGGAGGAGGGAGGAGGAGTAGGTTAGGAGGTGATCCAATAATATGGATAGGATTTGAATTGGGAGTTGAACATGGTGTGGGGTTGGGTTGGGTGGGGTTAGATCATTTTTGAGTTTTGAAGGGAAAATGTGGGAAGGAAGATGGGGGTGGGTAAGGTAATGTAGTGTGTTGTTGTGAGATGTAAGTTAAGTTCTTTAACAAATTCTCATTTGTGACGTGATGACTCGTCGCAAGCTTAAAACGTATCAAGACCTTACAAAAAGAAGTGGAATACAAATGGGGGTTTTTCATTTACCTACTTACTTTTTGTGAGAGAGTCTTTTAAGCTTGTAATAGATGATCTCGTCACAAATAAGCTTGCTCAAATTGTTTATGGTAGTTTTATTCTTGACGGATGTTTCTTGGATATGGAGTAGATCTAGTGAAAGTTACTCCGTAACAATGATGGGGTATGTTCTACAATAAACTATACGAGTACTATGTTCCATAAACTATGCGCCTTCGGTGTCTAACTTCTATTAAAAACAAATTCCAACAAAAAATAAAAGCAAGAATAAAGAGTACTCGATTAGTCGAGAATAAGAAAGCCGGCAAACTTGACCCGCTTTGACTCGTCTGAAACCTAACGTAATAGAACCCAATAATAACAACCTGAAACCAACCTGATTCGTTTGCGATCCGACGCCCCGTAATTGATCGGATTAGATTGATAGAAAATAATTATTAAGCTTCGTATAGATCAAAATAAAAAGTAAAGATTTTCTACGTAGTACCCTATGTTTCTGCAATTTTCACATGATATAACTTTACTTTTCAAAACATACATAACGCCCCTAACTTTTGTAAGTAACTATGGCCGTAACTCTTAACTTTTATACCATCAATATTTGAGTAATTGCTCAATTAACTAATGCGTTAAACTACACAAATTATTGTGTAAGACCGTCGTACGGTGCGACCACCTAAAAAGTGACCACTTTATGTTAAGTAGTAACAATGTTATTAACCACCTAGCATATAGGGATAACAGTGGGTCTAAGACCCGACCCAGACCCGCCGGGTCGGACCCTTATGGGTCGGTTATGGGTCTCATTTTTTTAGACCCATTGGGTATGGGTCGGGTATGACTCGTAGAGAAAACAACCGGGTCCGGGTATGGGTCTGAGTTACGAGACCCGGACCCGACCCGTAGACCCTCCATTAATATAAGTATAATTTTTATAAGATAAAACCTAGCAAAAATTATTGAAATTGGTACTAAGTACTGATTTGTGCAAACTACAATTGAAAACATAACCCAAAGTTCAAATAAAGGTGCGACTTTTTCTCTTTCCCTCATTTCTTAAAGCCACAAAGCAACCAACCTTCATAGCTCTAACAACCTACTTCGCTACTGATGACGAACAGTCACCACCATTCCACCATAGACGGCGACGCCGACAACCATTCCACCATGAACGACGGCAAGCCACAACAGTTACCGCCGACGCCTTTCAAGTAGGATATTGGTTTTTAGGGATCCATATTTAATTCTTTCACATATACCTCTTGCTTATCTTTCTTAATCAATTTGTGTTATAAATAGAACTTATTATGGAGTAGTAAAAAATATAGTGGAATTAAGCTCTTAGTGTCACATTCATGTGTTTTTTCCCCAATTTTATGTACTATGCGGAGTGTTAAAGTTGCAGAAAGTCGGACCCGCGGGTAGACCCAGACCCGACTGATATCCATTGGGTCTGGGTATGGGTATGCTAATTTTAGAACCGTACGGGTTTGGGTCGGGTATGGTCCAAGGTTAACATTCCGGGTCCGGGTCCGGGTCTGGCTGGACCCGATCAAATTGTTTTAATCCTAGTGCTTAATCAATCCCCAATTAACAATAATTGTTAGGCATAAATGTAATAATTTAAAGAAAAAAAACGTATTAATTGCTAAAGAAAATTACTCGTAATTCACTAATTGGAGAATTATAATTCATCGTTCAAGTTAATTAGATTCGATTTTAGGCTAGATGTATATATAAGTTAATTTGATTTGGTTAAGGAAAAAGAGGGATTATATTTAAAAGAAGGGTATGATATGGAAACTTTATGAAAAAGTGTATGTGAAAAAGTAAAATTCGTATGTGAAAAAATAATTCCGTAAATTTTTGGCTCTCACACATCGTATCACCAACCTCAATGCTACAAATAAATTCCATATTTCAACCCAAGATTGTGAGAATTTTTTAGTTGGAAAGAATCTATCCTTCTTCCCCGCACGTTCATTGTCTTTCATAAGGTTCAACCCCTCATTCCTAAATATATTAGCTAGACGAAAACTGCCCATAAAAATATTTCAAGGGTAATCCTTGTTCTCCTTTACCTAAGGAGCAAGTTGAGCATTCAACATTTATTCTCAAGAATCCAAATTGCTAAAAAGAAGCAGATATCATTGGACTCCGCACAAGTCGGCAAGATATTTGCGGATGAGCTCTAGTTTGTTGCGGTTTGAGAAAGCAAGAACGAGAGTTGCAAACGTAAGGTTGATTATACGAGAAGTGAAAGAGATGAATGAAAGGTGTAGTTGTATTGATTGGAAATGTACGGCTTCTGTAGGAGAATACATGAGTGTAAATATGGGAAGGAGCCTATGCTAATATTACAAAAAGATATATATTCTATATTTACAAATATGAGCAATCAATTAGGAGTGATTGAGGGGATTTGCTTTGCTGTTTTGATCTTGTGTGTGCTTAGGATTATAGTTGTTAATACGCCCCCGCAAGATGGACGTCCGAGGTGTGAGTCCAAGCTTGATTCGTACGTAACTCTTGATGTTGGCTTTTGTGCAATGGCTTAGTAAGGATATCCGCGAGTTGGTCCCTGCTTGCAACGTGTTGAATGCGGATTTTTCCTCGTTGAAGTTGTTCTTTGACGAAACTGAAGGAGAGAGCCATGTGCTTCATTCTTGAATGAAATACGGGATTCTTTGCACAGAGAAAAGCGAAGATGTTGTCACAGTAGATGGCTGGTTGTTTGGTGACAAGAATGTGGAGCTCAGAGAGTAGGTTCTTTAGCCAGATAGTTTCGGTAGTAACATAGGCAACTGCCCTGAATTCAGCTTCGGTGCTGGATAAGGCTAAGTCGCGTTGTGGATGACCACGAAATGGGGTTGCGTCCAAGATAGATAATGTATCCAGTGGTGGATAAGTAGGTGTTTTTGTCTCCAGCATGATCAGCATCGCAAAAGGCGTGGAGACACAGAGGTGTATCACGATATAGTTGGATGCCAAAGGTGGGTGTGCCTTGTAGATATCGGAGGAGGCGTTTTAAGACAGTTGAATGTGTAATGGTTGGATGATGAAGAAATTGAGTAAGGCGGTTGATAGGGAAGGCTATGTCAGGCCTAGTGAGAGACAAGTATTGTAGGCTGCCCACTATGGCTCGATATGTGGACTGGTCATGAATGAGGTTGGCATCTTCTCAAAGGAGAGGAGGAGAAGTGGCCGTTGGTGTGGCATTTGGTTTGGCTTCAGCCATTTTTTACTTTGTTAGAAGATCAAAAATGTACTTAGATTGGTTCAAATGGAGACCGAGAGCATTAAGTGTTACTTCGATTCCAAGAAAATACGAGAGGGGGCCAAGGTCTTTTAATGAGAAGCGATTAGATAGGGTGGTTATAAATTGTTGTAACTGGGAGGGGTTTGGTCCGGTGATAATGATGTCATCGACGTAGATTAGCATGTAAATATTTGTTAGTTTTGTTTGTAGACTACATAGAGATGGATCGGAAATAGATTGCTTGAAACCAAGGGTGGTAAGGTATGTTTTTAACTCAGTGTACCAGGCTCGAGGAGCTTGTTTTAAACCATAGATAGCTTTGTGTAATTTACAGACATGGGTAGATTTTGATTGATCAACAAACCCAGGTGGTTGTTCCAAAAATACAATGTCAGTTAAGCGTCCTTGGAGAAAGGCATTATTTATGTCTAATTGGCGGAGGGGCCATGACTTGGTGACAACGATAGATAGAATTAGGCGAACTGTTGTTGGTTTGACAACCGGACTGAAAGTTTCCGTATAATCTATGCTCGGACGTTGGTGGAAGCCTTTGGCAACGAGGCGAGCTTTATGTTGCTCGAGGGTTCCATCGGGATTATACTTGTTGCGAAATACCCATTTGCAACCAATGACATTTTGAGCGGAAGAGCGAGGAACGAGAGACCAGGTTTCGTTTTTGTCTAGCGCATTGTATTCGTCTTGCATTGCATTTCGCCAATGAGGCAGAATGAGTGCTTGTTTGACGGTGTTTGGAAGGTGATCATGAGAAGGAGAGGCATGAGTCAAATTAAGACTATATCGCAGGTTTAGCTTTCGAATATTGTTGTTAAGTCGAGTTGTGACAGTTTTCTCAGGTTGTGGGATAGCACGCTTGGAGCGTGTGGGTACGGGTGCAGGGATAGAGGAGGGTGGGTCGGGTTGTGGAGGTGGGTTTGAAGAAGAAGAAGTAGAAGAGGGAGTTAAATTGTATGGTTGTGGGGTGGATCTTCGGGAGTAGACAATGGTGATAGGTGGTAGTACACGAACTGGGACCCCAGTGGTGGGGCCAGCGGTGTCCGGCGTTGGAGGCGACACGGGGAGGTAGGATGGGGATAGATAGAGCACACCACTCATTAGGATTGGGAGGGGCCGATGAAGAGGGGGTTTGGATAATAGATTTATTGAAGGGAAATTCGTCATCAAAGAATTTGACGTGGCGGGACGTATAAATGCGATTTGTTTTTGGGTCAAGACAGTGGTACGCGCTTTGAGTGGTGGAATAGCCGATGAAAATACACGAAATAGAATGGTTTTCTAATTTGTGTTTAGTGTATGGTCGGAGCCAAGGGTAGCAAAGACATCCGAAATTATGAAGTTTGGTGTAGTCGGGGTTAGTTTTATTGATTATAGAGTAAGGTGATTCGCCATGTAAAGTTTTCGTAGGGAGACGATTTATTAAATATGTCGCAGTACTAAAAGCGAAGGGCCAATATGTTGTAGGAGGGCCAGCGTGATTTAGTAGAGCAAGGCCGGTTTCAACTATGTGACGGTGACGTCGTTCGGCATAACCGTTATGTTCCGGTGTATGTGGTGGAGACGTGAAATGGGAAATACCATGATTAAGAAGAGTGTGGTTTAATTTAATATATTCACCGCCGTTATCGGAGAAGAAACGTCGGATTGGTTTGTTAAAATATTTTTCCTCTAAAGCTTTAAATTGGTTGAATATTTGGGTTGTGTCGGATTTACGTTTTAAGGGATATAGCCAGACATACTTACTAAAGTGATCAACGAATACAATGTAATATTTATAGTGGTCTCGGGAAAGAACCGGGCTAGTCCATAAATCAGAAAAAATGAGGTTTAATGGTGCGTTGGTTTTAAACGAAGAAACTGAGAAGGGAAGTTTTTTTGCTTTTAGATAGGTTGCAAGTCTCGCAGTGAGAAAAATCCAAAATAACAGAAGAAAAAATTTTATTGATCAATTTGATTACATCATAACTTGAATGACCTAGTCTATGATGCCAAGAAGTTGGAGTGGTGCTTTTCACAGCGGCATAGACGGTTGATTTTACAGGACACCACTCGTATACTTTGTTGTTAATGCGACCCTGTAGGATAGTTTTCCCCGTCGATATTGCCTTGATAAAAAAACGAATCTTGTGAGAAAATTACATAAGCATGGTTGTCTTTGCACAATTGAGAAATAGATATTATATTTCATGAAATATTGGGAACATGTAATACGTTATTAAATTGAAGTGATTGAAGTGTGAATTTACCAATGTTATCGATGGGGAGTGCTGATTCGTCTCCAATTAGGAGATCATCCAGGCCGGTGTAGGGAGAGTGGAACGCAAGAGTATCCAAGTCATGAGTAATGTGATGAGATGCCCCGCTATCAAGGAGGTAGGCTGGGTTCGGGTTTGGTGGTCCTTGGGTTGCGGCGTGGGCCTGGGGTTGCTGCTGCTGGCGGTTAGGTGGGTTAGGGAAGTGGATGTTTGGAAACAGCCGACGAAAGAGAGGGCAATTTGCAATAACATGTCCGGTTTGGCGACACCATTGGCATCGATCTTTGAATGGTCTCGGGTTTGGGTTGGAGTTTTGTTGAGCAGGTTGCTGATTTGAGTAATTGGAGTTGTAATTGTTGTTGTTGTGGTTGTGGCGAGGATAGCCACGGTGGTTGTTATTGGACCTATAGGCTGGGTTTGCGGATGGGGCAAAAGGGTTTGTGATAGGTTGGTGTTTTGTGGTGAGTTCATGGTGGAGCAATTTTTCGTGGAGTGCCTCGAAAGTGATAGGTGTATCGCGGGCTCGTACGGTGTCATAAATGGTTTGTAAATGTCGTAATCCAAGCCTTTGAATACTTTAGATACGACATCTTCCGGATCAAGGGCTTTGCCCATGAGGGCTAATTGATCAACCCAAGCTTTAATTTTATTCATATATTCAGTGATGGTTTGATCCGTCGTTTTAACGATGGAATCAAGTCGTTCTTTTAAATGTGAACGCGAGATGGGTTTGCGTATGTATGGGCAAGAATGTCCCATGCTTCCTTAGCGGTTGTTGCACGCACTATGAGAGATTGAAGTGCGGAGGAAATCGTACCCATTAGGGCACCCAAGATCAACCAGTCCTGTTTTATCCAAGTCAGGTATGCTGGGTTGGGTTGCTCCTGTTTGGTGGCGCTGTCAGTGGTGTCTCGAATCCGTCAAGGAAACCGAGTAAACTGAGGCCAAAGAATATGTTGGTTAATTGAAAGTGTCATGTGGTGTAGTTAAGGGCCGTTAACTTGACTACATGGTTGAGATTTGGGGCGTTTAGAGGCTTGGTTGCATCACGTGGGTTAGGAATGATGTTGTCGTGGTGAGGGTTGGTCATAGTGGCGTTTGGTTGCTGTGGAGATGAAGAGGAGTGCTTGAAAGTGGCGGAGCGTGGACGTAGGTGTTTGGGTGTGGATCTTGAATGGCTCGTAGATACCATATGAGAAGTGAAAGAGGATAAATGAAAGGTGTAGTTGTATTGATAGGAAATGTACAGCTTATATAGGAGAATACATGAGTGTAAATATGGGAAGGAGTCTATGCTAATATTACAAAAAGATATATATTCTATATTTACAAATATGTGCAATCAATTAGGAGTGATTGAGGGGATTTGCTTTGCTGTTTTGATCTTGTGTGTGCTTAGGATTATAGCTGTTAATAGATTATTCCCACTGCCAAAGTCGAGTAACCCAAGCTAGTGTTCACTCGAAGAAAGATCTTCGGTTTCTAACTTTTTTCTTTTTTTTTTTCAGGTACACCCAGAAAGATGCAGTGAGTCAGTGACTATGAGCACTTTGATGACTTTTATCATCTTTCATATAAGAAATGTCGTTTTACTGTTTCTGTTTCATTCTCAGGTTATCTTTAGTTCGATAAGTAGGTTTTCTGATAGTGTAAAGGACTCCGTTACTTCAGGTTTTTTTTTTTGTGTAACGGACTCTTATTTATTTTAATCTCAGTTGATCGTTGTCTAATAAAAACAGAGGTAATACAATTTCTGACAAAGGGAGGATATTGAAAGAGTGATTAAACTGCTAAAGCACAATAAAAACGACAGGTGGGTGTTACTTGGCCATCCAGCTGCTTTAGATCATGTGTTGCTCTCTGCGTAATGTGGAGTTGTGTTGAGTCTTGCAAATTACTCTTTGTACTCCTGTCCATTCCTTGGCCTTATACTAACTCTAAATGTGATCGACAATCTTCAAGATGTATGTAATGTAATCAGTTGCGGTACAGCCATCGACATTTAATGCATAATTAAATTGCTCCAAATCGTCATGTCTATTAGTTTTGTTACACCATAGTCAATACCACTGATAGATAAGCGTACAAGTGCATCACAGGGTACATGATGCTCCTGTCACCCGACAAAAACAACAAAAGCTATAGAAGAAAAACCAAAGTTAAGCTTAAAAACTTATAAGAGGAGAGCCACTACATTGGACGTTAGAGACGTCTGACAGCCGTTGCCTTTGAGGCAATTTGGTATTTGCAGGAGAACCGAGATCGCTGTCAAAGGACACACTCTTTCTCTTCTGGTTTTCAGTCATTATATTTTCTTCAGCTATCTCGGCAATAGGGCTCAATTGCTTCATCTGCTGTGCCACCATGGCCTGAGCTTCAGCTACTACTGATGAATCATCATCTGTAGCATACAATACTTTCTGTAGCGCCGCAACAACCTGCAAACAATTGATACACAATCAAATCCTAAAATGTCATACAACTATACAAGTAGGAAGAATACATTTGACTGTTTTGATATGTTGAAGAGGTGTACTAACTGGTGAGTTTTCAATCTCTGGGGTTTGGCACAATATTTCAATATCCCTTAATTTGGAGAAATAGAAGTCTCGTTCTTTCTCAAGACTGTCCACTGATAGCTTCAACTCCGTAATCTGCACAACAATGCTCTGAGTCACATTAAATTGGCAACCGAAGGGGGGGCTTAGGTTAAATGATTGTACCTGTTCTTCGTACGCAGACACAGCAGCAGTGTTGGTTTTGACAGCTTTAACCGCCTGGTTAGTAGTAGGATTTGCAGAAGACATACGGTTGCCTTGAGCAGAAGAAGGCCTGCTGGTAGTTGTGTTTGGCCTTACATTACCCTTGTTGTTCACAGATTTTCTAGCAGCGTCTTTGCACCCTTTGCTGCCTTCTCTCCTTTCTATTGGATTATAACTGTCAATATTTCCGAAAAACATTCAGATCAGTGACATCCAATAATATTAACAAAATATGCTTCGTAATTTTTCCCTATGCTGGAACCCTATTTGGGACAAGAATTAAGGCGAGCTATCAAAATTTATGTTCAAGCGATATTGGCTGCAATATTAACAGTGATCTCGGTTATCCTGCAATACTTATATTCAGGCGGTATTGGCTGCATTTACAGTGATCTCGGTATCCTGCAATATTTATATTCTGGCGGTATTGGCTGCATTTATAGTGAGACAATCGAGTTCAGTCCATAAACATTTCTGAGACCATGTCTCAAACAGAATTCAAAGTCTTTAGTTTATAGTTGGGGGCGATCAAATGCCGTCTAGCAGGTTTTTGGGACAGGTCAATGGGCAGAACTTCACGTAATAGCAGTACTAGATAAAAATCAGTTGTCTTAGACATAGAATGATTTCGACTTGCTACCATTCGCTCGTAATTGGACTGGAAAAGTGGAAAACTACCAAAAGAACAAGCATTTGGATAATTCAAACAAAGTTGTAACTCCGTCCTAATTATTTGTTTAAATTTTGATTAAAATACTTCTCTTGAAGAAAAAACAAAAAGTAAACAAATGATTAAGACGAAAGAAACGACTGTTACTTTGCCTCTCGGCCCTCGCTATTACCTATATCTTGAACATCAGTAATCTAAAAGACCAGAAATAGAAAGCAAGAGGGAATGAAATTACTTGTAAAAAAGACCAGAATTATGTGAATCACAGTATTTCTTCATCCACTGCATAAACTCCAAATTATCCAAAGCCCTCCCTTTAATTAGCTTGTTCACTTCTATATGCTGAAATTTCACAATTCCCAATCAACAAAATAATACAAGAACACAGTTGATTCACTAGAAAAGTGGTATAAAAAACCAACCTTGGTAATCTTAAGCTTATTGAAGACATCTTGAAGAACCTTGTAGTTCTGAATCATGTCATACTCGGTTTTCGCATCGAAATTAACCTTATGCATCGGCACTAGTCCTGGGTGTACTGCATCCATCAATTGACATTGTACTGCCCCTGACGCCGCCTGTAATTTCCGCAATTCATCATTAATTAATCCAACAGCAAGTCTCATTCGTGAGAGGCAACCCGGCATGTCTTCATTGAAGACAGATATGTCCGTCTCCAATGAGAATTAGTGTTAATCCAAATATAACTTAAAAATTATCATGTTGGATTTATAGAAACAACAATAATTACATTTATCAATAAATCTAAGATGTACTACCTCGATTTCAATCACTTGCTTACACTTTTTTATAAATTCATTTTAATCCAAAAGGTGAAATCGACTGTTTCTGAAAGACCCAAGAAAAACGGAACAATAATAAATGAAAAGGAAAGAAAAGAAAAAGTAAATTACATCTTCAACTTTGGAGAGATTAAGATGAAGGGTAGAATTAATCCAAGAAAGGATTTCAGATCGACCGACAAAATAAGCAGAATCCATCATTCCTATATTGTTAGCCATTTTTTTTGTTCTTGATTAGTTAAGAATTAAGAGAGAAAAATTGTTTTGTTTTGTTTAGTTTTGTTAGAGTGAATGAATGTGGGAGAGTGAACAAGTGTTAATTTAATGATTTGTGTGTTTTTATTTAGAGGGGATTTGAGGAAGGAGCGTTGGGAGATGTGCCTTTTTTTGTTGTTGTGTAAATTCAAATTTTAAGCTCTTGTGGTTTTCGACCGTTGAGACTTTAAAAAACCCGTTACCAACATTTGGTGCCAATTGTAGACTTGCAGTTCTACCCTGATTTTTCTCGGGTGGGTCGGGCAAATGGGGGTGTGGTTAGAACGGGCCTTGGATTAGTGGTGATCGTTGGCTGGGTCGATTGCGTCAGCTGAGTTGGGCCGGACCAATTACGCTTTCGAACTTTTCTGGCCGATTTGGGCTTGAAAATGAGATTTTACTTAAGTGCCCTTACTAGATTACCTCTCAATAACGACCACTTATCCATAAAAAAGATATCAAGATGTTTTAGTATATGACTAGTGTAACACCCGTGAAAAATCACGGGGTTGTGTACTTTTTTTTAAAGGAGACGATAAATTATAAATGTTAGATAATCAGATATTTTATTTTTTATACATGTATACTTAATCCAAAAAAAATTTCTATATAAGTATATATAGAAATGTTAGATAATCAAATACTTTATTCACATGATTGTTTTAAATTTTTATAAATTAAATGTATTTACTCTTAGTAAAATAATTGCGTTTGGTATATATAGTTTTGTTGCGTGACCACTCCCCGCATATATAAGACCTTCGAGACTTCATTTTATATTAAATACTCCATTGAATGAGTTGATTTGTCTCATATATATATATATCGTTTATGATACATGTTTCAAATTTGATTAACATCAAATTGGTTATAAACTTGCTAAAACACTTAAAGTAAATATTATACTCAAAACAAATAGAGTAATACAAAATAGTGTTAAATTTCCAAAAGTAAGTTATAAATAAAAATTAAAAACAATACCCAGTCACTCTTTTTACGGAAAGACATATAATTTTTATCAATTTTTGTTATTATAATTTCGGAAAATTCGCACGGTAACCCCAAGTTTGACTTTTTGCCGAAAAACACAAATTTTTTACTTTTTAAATAATTGAGTGGCCATAACTCGGTGTTACAAACTCGGAAAATGATTCAAAAAATTGCTTTTTCAGAGGTTGTAACCCCGAGTTATTGTCAATCAAAGTTTTTGCGATATCATTTTTGGGTATTTGGGGAAAAACGACAAAGTTGTCGGCTACCGTGGGAATTTTTCATTATAATTTTTATAATTTACGAAAAATTATACTCCCTATTATTTAATCATTTATTCCACTTTCGTTTTCGCACAAGAATTAAGAAAATACATTTGGACCACATAAAACACATTACCGCACACGCAAATGAATTTGGACCACACAAAACACACTACTCCACAACCAAAAAAGGATATAGGGAAGAATATCCGACTTACCCAAAAAGGTAAGAGGGAATAAATGATAGAATAGGAGGGAGTAATTTTTACCAAAAGAAATAAAAGAGACGCAAAAACAAATATAATATGTGTGATGGATAAGATGTATCATTAACACGTGTAAGAAGTAAGTGCATTTGTGTGATTTCCCATTAGCCACAAATTTATCATCCGGCTAGACAATTTCTTCCTCTCATTCCAGTTTTCCCATTGCAGTCCATCTTTCATCACCTTTACTTCTCTCAGTTGCATGCCCAATGTTTGATGCTCCAATGGTGATGGGGTAATCGAAGCATCATTGTCGGGTCTGTTATTGAGCTTATTATCAAGCTTCTCTTCCGATCCTCTTTACTCTTAAGGTTAGATCTTCCTAGTTCAATAATTTATTTCTTCTATTGTAGTATGTCAAACTCTGTGTTATTTACTTCTCAAAGTTCATAAATTTATTCCTTCTAGACATGCAATGAACAGGTTGATTATATATATATATATATATATATATATATATATATATATATATATATATATATATATATATATAGAGAAAGGATCATGTAAGTCCTCTTAGAAAAGGTGAGTCCATAAGTCCTTTTATAGGCCTTTGGATCTTGGAGATGGATGGCTGAGATTGAATCTCTCAAAAATGGATTAGTGGGCTAATTTTTCACTCTCTCTCATCTTTATTAATTAACCCTTAATCTCATCTTAATTCAATATATAAGACTTTCCACTCAACCACTTCTCTCTCATCCCACATAATTTCATTTCTCCATCTCTCTCTAAAACCCAAAAAAATCAAAACCCAAACAATTCAAAACCCAAAAAATTCAAAAACCCAAAAAATTCATAAACATTCATCACCTTCTTTCATCTCCCACCTCCGGCCACCATCTCCGGCCACCACCGGCCGCCGGCACCGGCCACCACCGACCGCCAGCCACCGGCACCGGCCACCACCGGCCGCCGGCCAAAAAAAAAAAAAAAAAATTTTTTTTTTTTCAAATCTTTTTCTTTCCGCTTCGTCTCCACCGCACATGTTCCTCGCCGTGCCTCCTTCTCGCCGCCCTCTCCTGCCGCCTCTTCTCTTCTCTTCTTCTTCTTCTTTTCTCTTTTCTTTTTTTTCTTTTTTCAGATATGCACCATTCTTTTTAGATCTTGTTTTTTTCTTTTTTTTTCTTATCTCTTCTTTCATGTCGTCTCTTCACCACCCTTTTTTTTTTTGAATCTATGTTTTTATTTTTTAGATCTCGTTTTTATATTTCAAATTTTTTATGTTTGTTACTTTTTTGTGGTTAGTAGTGTTGTTTTACTGAAGTTTCACATAAAATGACTGAAGTTTCACATAAAATGACTGAAGTTACACTTTTATTAACTGAAGTTACAAATGACTGAAGTTACACATTTTTTTTACTGAAATTTCACATAAAATGACTGAAGTTTCACATAAAATGACTGAAGTTACACTTTTATTAACTGAAGTTTCACCTATAGTAACTGAAGTTTCACATATTGTAACTGAAGTTTCACATATAGTAGCTGAAGTTTCACTTTTATTAGCTGAAGTTTCACTTTTAGTAACTGAAGTTTTTATGTTTTTATTTTTTAGATCTCATTATGATTTTGCTTAAGTTACACTATTATGTTTTGATGTTAGTATGATTGTCTTAAAGTTACTCTCCTTTCTTCTCCTTTCTTCTCCTTTCTTTTCTTTTTTTCTTTCCCAGATCCGGTTTCCTCCGTCGTCGGCCTCCTTTGGCCTTGTTGTTCTGATTTTTTTTTTTCATTTCTTTCTCTAAGATCTATTATTTACTTCTTCTTTTTTTCTCTTTTTTTTTTTCAGATATTGTTTTGTATATTTGTTTTGTTTATTTTTTCTTTTCTTTTTTATTTTCAGATCTGAAAAAGTGTGTCAAACTTCATCTATTAAAGTATCACATATTGTCTATTAAAGTTACACATATTGTAAATTAAAGTAACACAGATTCTCTATTAAAGTTACACATCTTATTTATTAAAGTCACATATATGGCCTATTAAAGTAACACAATTTATTTATTAAAGTAACACAAAATGACCTTAAAGTTTACACTTGTTGATAGTATTAAAATAACACACATTATTTACATCGTTTTTTTCCAGATCTGATTAAAGTAACATGTTTTTTAATAATTAGATCTCGTTTTTTTTTGTGTTTGATGTTATTTTTTTTTTTTTTTTTTATATTTAGAATCAATGTTTTTATTTTATATCTTGTTTTTATATTTCAAAATTTTTATGTTTGTTTCTTTTTCAGATCTCAAAAATCACCATTTTTTTGTGGTTAGTGTTGTTGTTTCACTGAAATTTCACCTATAATGACTGAAGTTTCACCTATAGTAACCGAAGTTTCACATATTGTAACTGAAGTTTCACATATAGTAACTGAAGTTTCACATATAGTAGCTGAAGTTTCACTTTTAGTAGCTGAAGTTTCACTTTTAGTAACTGAAGTTTCACTTTTAGTAACTGAAGTTTTTATGTTTTTATTTTTTAGATCTCATTATGATTTTGCTTAAGTTACACTATTATGTTTTGATTTTAGTATGATTGATGGTGTATTTGGACTGAAGTTACACTATTTTGTATTGAAGTTACATTATTTTGGACTGAAGTTACACTATTTTGGACTGAAGTTACACTATTTTGGACTGAAGTTACACTAGTAATGACTAAAGATAACATGTCTTAAAATTTCATTATTAAAAATTGAAGTTACACTTTTAAGGACTGAAGTTACACTTTTAGGGACTGAAGTTACACTATTAAGATACATAAGTTATACTATTAACAGACTGAAGTTATGCTTGAAGTTGTACAATTAAGAACTGAAGTTATACTAGTAAGGACTAAAGTTACCAAAATATGCCTTAAAGTGAAATCAACTTAAATTAAAATTTTCAAATGACTAAAGTTACATAAACATGTCTTAAAGTTACATACTTATGTCTTAAAATTAAAGTTACACAAATACGGTTTGAAGTTACACTTGTAAAGACTGGAGTTACACTCATAAAAAGATTTAAATCATATAAATTGTCTTAAGTTACAAAAATTCAAATTTGTACCGTCGAAATCATATTTTAGCTTGAAGTTACACAAATAATGGTTGAAGTTACCATCAGAAAAGGCTAAAATCACATAAAATTGTCTTAAAGTTACATAAATTCAAATTCATATTAGTCGAAATCACATTTTAGCTTGAAGTTACACAAATAATGGTTGAAGTTACACTCAGAAAAAGGCTAAAATCACATAAACTTGTCTTCAGTTTTCATAAATTCTAATTTATGTCGTCGAAATCACATTTTAGTTTGAAGTTACAAAAATATTGGTTGAAGTTACACTCGTAGTGACTGAAGTTACACTCATAAAAAGGCTAAAATCACATAAACTTGTCTTGAAGTTTCAAAAATTCAAATTTATGTAGTCAAAATCACATTTTAGTTTGAAGTTACATAAATAATGGTTGAAGTGACACTCGTAATGACTGAAGTTACACTCATAAAAAGTCTAAAATCACATAAACTTGTCTTGAAGTTTCATAAATTCAAATTTATATTGTCGAAATCACATTTTAGTTTGAAGTTACACAAATATGGGCCGAAGTTACACTCACAAATCTCAGAAATTCAAAAGTGCTCAAAAGTGATTAACTAAAGGCTAGAGAGAGAAAGTTAATTAATTAGTGCATAGGTAAATGATTAGTGTTAAGTGTGCTTTTGTCTCTACAATCTCATCCATTCATCTCCCTCATCCAATGGCCAAGATGAGGACTCATGGACTCGCAAAAATTGGTGGACTCATAAGAACCTATCTCTCTCTCTCTCTCTCTCTCTATATATATATATATATATATATATATATATATATATATATATATATATATATATATAGAGCTTAGTTCTTTTGAGTCCCTTATATTTAGAGAGTCCTTAAGTCCTAATAAGAGCCATTGGATACATGAGATGGATGGTTGTGATTGTGGGACTTAGTGGGGTCTTTATAGGTCCAAAAAAAAAAAGGAAAATCAAGTTGAATGAGAGAGAGTGTTGCAGGCTAAATTTTGTCTTCTCAATGCTGTACACTCTGACATTTTGCCAAAGACAATTCTTTTCTCTCTCATACTTTCATATTAAATTAAATCCGCATAAAATAAAAGCGACAACATAAAATGCTCCGTAAATCTTCATCCGGACTCCGATTAAGGCGAAACAAAAGCCTAAAATTATTATTTTTTCGAGCCCGTCGCAATGGTGGTAGTTTCATATACCATTTATTTTTATAAAATTTCAGTTCTGCTCGATTTTATTGAAGTTACATCATATCCGCTTGAAGTTACATTAAATCTACTTAAATTTAATTATTTAATTTATTTATATATTTGAAGTTACTCATAATTTGAAGTTACTCATAATTTGAAGTTATAAAGTATAAATTAAAGTTTATTTGAAGTTACAACTAATCGGCTTAAAGTTACACCATGTCCAAATTGAAGTTACCTTATATCTGAGTTGCATTTACACTATAACTGACTTGAAGTTAAACTATATTAGACTGAAAGTTGCACAATCTTCATACAATTGGGTTTTCGAACATTATTAATTAAAATTACACAAAATTGCCTTGAAGTTACATTGATTATGAATTGAAGTTACACAAAATAGGTTTGAAGTTATTCTCATTGTTCATTACTGTCACACTCATTTGCTTATTAAAGTTACACAACTTGTTGATTAAAGTCACACTGATTATTTATTACAGTCACACTTATTGTATGTATTACAGTCATGCTCATTGTCCATTACAGTTACACACCTTGATCATTACAGTAACACTCATTGTTCATTACAGTTACACAACTTGTTCATTGAAGTTACATTATAATATAATTGAAAGGGTCGACTTTTTACGGGACATAATGAAAATAATAATTACTTTCATCAATTTTATAGTTACACAACTTGTTCATTACAATTACACACCCAAACCATTAAAGTTACATTATTTAAACCCACTAACTTGAAGTTAAAAAAAATCTATTTGTACTTTACGGTAATCTTTCTCATCAACTTCATCATCATCACCTTCTCCATATTCATAAAAAAATACAATTAACAATTTCAAAACATAGATATGATTAAAAAAAATTAAACAAGTAATTTGAACAAAACTCAACTGACTTTTCGAGCAAAAATGAGCAGTAATGAAAATTTTGAAAACTCAATGGTATATGAAAATATCACCATTGAAACGGGCTCGAAAAAATAATAAAGTTAGGCTTTTGTTTCACCTTATTCGGAGTCCGAATGAGGATTTACGAAGTTTTTTATAAAACCGCTTACATTTTACGCGGAAATTGTAACACACACAAAAAAACCCAAAAATACATTAAAAATAACAGATAAAAAAGTTTAAGCCAATAAAAAAAATAACTTACAAAATCTATATTCAAAACTCGTAAATCTACAAAAGGATGTAAATAAATGAAAGAAATTGATGAAGAAGAATATGAAATAAAAGATGAGAGAATGAGAGAATGAGATAGAAGTATGTGAAATAAATCAGATTTTTTTGTTTGAAAATCTGATTTGAGGAGAGAGGGAGTGAATAATTATAGGTGAGAGAGTGTGTAGTTGTGTGGGCTATGAGTAGGTAAGGAGAGAGGTAATTAAAAGTATGCATTATTTTAATGATAGTGGATGCTTTTTGTTCTCAATCTTAGCCATTCATCATACAAATCTAATGGCTAACAATGGGACTCAAGGACTCTAAGAAATATGGTGGACTCAATTGATCTTTACTATATATATATCTATATATATAGAGAGAGAGAGAGAGAGAGATAGGTTCTTATGAGTCCCTTATATTATGTGAGTCCTTAAGTCCTTATAAGGGCCTTTGGATCAACCAAATCAATGGTTGAGATGGAGAGAGAGGTAATGGCTTCAATAGGCCCAAGAAAAAAAAGGAAAATCAGATTTATGCATGTTAGTGGGTTTCACTGCCCCAAGACACAGACGAACGTACTATATCTGACAATATCCATTAGGTTTTAGTCATTTATCCTGTATCCACCATGCAAAAGCTCACAACCTCTATAATACTACTTTCTATCTCTATAATACAACTTCACAACCTCTCTCTACATCCAAAAGCTTCATAATTGTGCTGGAACAATAATCTACAATCAGATTTTGTTACTATTACTGTCTAAATATTCCAAATATTTGCAAGGTTTCTTCAATAGCGTCATGTCTGATCAACAAATTGTTGAATATGGCAATGGTAAGTTCTATTATTGATGTTTTGTATTATAAATAAATTATTGATGTTTCTTCTAGGTTTTGTTTAAATAAAGACTGGAGCATAATTTTTGTTCACTGTTAAAGCATCTACGGATTTTTTTTAGTTGAAGTTACACATATTGCTATTAGAGTTTCATAAAACACAGTTAAAGTGAAAGTGTATCTTCATCATTAAAGTTTTACAAGACTTGGTTTTTGTTTGTTATTTTACTTTAATTTACTTTATTGGCAACTTAAATTAATACTGAATCATGCTGGTTAATATTGTTGAATATTAGAATATTAGATTTTATTGAAGTAATATTAGAACTATAGTTTGAAGTGAATAATATTGATGAACTAGTATTGAAGTTCTATAAAAACATGTAGCAACGTTGAAGTTAGAGGTATTTACATTAAAGTCTAATAAAACAACGTTGAAGTGACATAATGATGAAGTTTCAGTACCTGTACATTGAAGTTACACATGTTGTTGTTGAAGTGAAAACAATGATATTGTGATTTTTAACACTGTTACACATATTGCTATTAAAGTTTCATAAAATAGAGTTAAAGTGAAACTGTATCTTCATTATTAGAATTTTACAAGACTTGTTTTTTTATTGTTATTTTACTTTATTGGTGAATATTATTGAATATTATAACTATATATTGAAGTGAATAATATTGATGAACTAGTATTGAAGTTCTACTGAAGATATGTAGCACATTAAAGTCTTGAAGTTACAGGTATTTACATTAAAGTCCAATAAAACAACGTTGAAGTGACATAGTGTTGAAGTTTCACTACCTGTACATTGAAGTTACACATGTTGTTGTTGAAGTACATAATATATTGTCCATTAATTGAAGTTACATTAATTGTGTATAGAAGTGATGCTGATAGTTGTTAAAGTTACATATAGTTTTGTAATTACTTGTATTGTCGTTGAAGGTCTGCAAAACATCGTTGAAGTCACACATTAGAGTTTGTATTAAAATAGGCTTCGAGTTATACTGATTGATATTAAAGTTAAAAAATGATTTTGAAGTTACACTATTCATGAACTAAAGTGTCAGAAAATATCCTTAAAGTTTGAAAGTCTTGAAGTTATAGGTATTTACATTAAAGTCTAATAAAACAACGTTGAAGTGACACATGTTGTTGTACATTGAAGTCCTGTACATTGAAGTAACACATGTTGTTGTTGAAGTAATACATATGGTTGTTGAAGTAATACATGTTGTTGAAGTAAAAGATTAAAGTGTTGAAGTTTCACTACTTGTACATTGAAGTAACTCATGTTGTTGAAGTAAAAGATTAAAGTGTTGAAGTTTCACTACTTGTACATTGAAGTAACACATATTGTTGTTGAAGTAATACATGTTGTTGAAGTAACAGATGAAAGTGTTGAAGTTTCACTACTTGTACATTGAAGTAACACATGTTGTTGAAGTAAACGATTAAAGTGTTGAAGTTTCACTACCTGTACATTGAAGTAACACATGTTGTTGTTGAAGTAATACATGTTGTTGTTGAAGTAAAAGATTAAAGTGTTGAAGTTTCACTACTTGTACATAGAAGTAACACATGTTGTTGTTGAAGTAATACATGTTGTTGAAGTAACAGATTAAAGTGTTGAAGTTTAACTACTTGTACATTGAAGTAACACATGTTGTTGAAGTAAAAGATTAAAGTGTTGAAGTTTCACTACCTGTACATTGAAGTAACACATGTTGTTATTGAAGTAACATAATTTGTACAACTTATGCAGGTTCATTTGCTGACGGAGAATGGGTGTTTTGTAAGAAAGTAGAAGATGAATTTACTCCGTACGTCGGGCAGGAATTCTCTGCTATTGATGAAGCAGTTGATTTCTACAAAATATATGCACTTGCTTGTGGCTTTGACGTTCGGAAGTACACAACAAAGAAGTGGTGTGATGGGAAAGTGAAATCAAAGCTTCTGGTTTGCAACCGAGAGGGGTTCAGTAAATCATACAAGGTGGATGAAACACTCAAAAGGAGGACTAAAATAACTAAGGTCGGGTGCAAGGCCAGAATAAGGTTATTTATGGACGAAAGGGTAATATGTATTGACCGAATCACCGAGGGGCACAATCACGAACTAATCTCGGTCTATGATCGAGAGTTTCAGAAATTGTCAAGAAGAATTACGAGTTATCATAAACAGATCATCGTCTATAATTCGAGGGTTAGTAATTAATTTTAAAATGTCTCGTTGATTTAGATTGTTTGCAACCTATATTAAAAGTGACAGTATTATTGGATATAAGTTAGTTAATATTTGAATTTACGTTTTTTTGTGTGTAGTTGAAGATTGGAGCAACAAAGACTTATAATATGTGCAAGGAGCACGTTAATGGTTTCGAGAACATTGGGGCTAGTTTAACAGATTTCAAAAACTTCCACAGGGATGTGAAGTGCTTCATTCATGAGCGAGACGGTCAGTTATTTGTAGATCATTTTAAGAACATGGCTGAAAATAGACAGGGATTCTTTTTCGACTACGATATAGACAGTGACGGAAGCCTACGTAGAGCAATTTGGGCTGACGCTACTGCGAAACGGAATTACTCTATATTTGGTGATGCGGTGTCCTTTGACCCAACTTATTGTACCAACAAATATTCGATGCTATTCACCCCGTTTACCGGTGTCGACCACCATAAACGGTCAGTAACATTTTGTGGGGCTTTGATTGCGAAGGAGGACTTTGAATCCTTCAACTCGGTATTTACAAAATTTTTGAAAGCTATGGGAGGAAAGGAACCCGAGTACATCATCACAGATCAGGATCCAGGGATTATAAAATCTGTGGCAATAATGTTCAAGACAGCGCGTCATCGATTTTGCATGTGGCATATCATGAACAAGGTGCCGGTCAAGTATGGACCCACGAGGGCTGATTACAGCGATTTGATTAAAAAAATGAATGAAATTGTATGGGATGACGACCTTGAAGCAGTTGATTTTGACAAGAGATGGGAAATCATAATGGCGGAACATGAGATTGGTACAGAAGATTGGTTTTCAGACACGTACGCTATAAGGAAACAGTGGGTGATGGCGCATTGCAGGGATTTGAAAATGGCAGGCGTTATGAGAACAACGCAGAGATCGGAGAGTGAAAATAGTTTTTTTAAGAGATTTGAGCACAAATCAGGTACTTCGGTAGAGTTTTGGATGCGTTTTGTTAGCGCTATGGACCATCAAAGACACCAACAAAAGAAGTTAGACAACGATAACCGACAATCATCACCCAAAACAGAAACTCATCTTGCTATAGAAAAACACGGAGCGAAAATCTACACACACGAGATTTTCAATGAGTTTAAGGAAGAGGTCAAATACTCTTTCGATACATGTAAAACCGGGGGGTACGCCAAGATAGGTGAACTTGAGGTGACAACAGTAACTGATACATTCAGAGGAAAGGATTTTGAAGTTGAATGCAACCCAGGTAATTTGTCAATGTTTACCATTTATTTAAATTTACAAAGTTCATTAAATACACATATACTTGAAGTTACCAATAATGCTCTTGAAGTTACACACTAATCACATTGAAGTTACAGACAATATGAAAAAAAAATGTATTGAAGTTACACAAGATTTAGCTTGAAGTTACCCAGGATTAAGTTGAAGTTACACAATTATTCGTTGAAGTAACATAATAATAGTATTGAAGTTATACAATGAAGTAACACAATTAGTTATTTAAGTAACACACTAATCACATTGGAGTCCATTAAAGTTACCCTACTTTAATATTACGTATTGTTAATTAAAGTAACTTTAATATTACCTAATAACGTATTGAAGTTACATAATAACGTATTGAAGTAACACGATTAGTCAATGTATATCTTGAAGTCATCCTCTGTTATTGAAGTTACAGAATTTGTTAATTGAAGTGGCACAAAATGTCGTTGGTCTTAAAGTATTTGAAAATTAGTCTCTGTAGTTACAGTATTTGTCAATTGAAGTAACAATGGTACTGAAGTAACATAATAAAGTATTGAAGTAACACAATGAAGTATTGAAGTAACACAATGAAGTATTGAAGTTACATATAATGGTACTGAAGTAACATAATAAAGTATTGAAGTAACACAATTACGTATTGAAGTAACACAATTAGTCAATGTATATCTTGAAGTCATCCTCTGTTATTGAAGTTACAGAATTTGTTAATTGAAGTGGCACAAAATGTCGTTGGTCTTAAAGTATTTGAAAATTAGTCTCTGTAGTTACAGTATTTGTCAATTGAAGTAACAATGGTACTGAAGTAACATAATAAAGTATTGAAGTAACACAATGAAGTATTGAAGTAACACAATGAAGTATTGAAGTTACATATAATGGTACTGAAGTAACATAATAAAGTATTGAAGTAACACAATTACGTATTGAAGTAACACAATTACGTATTGAAGTAACACAATTAGATAATGTTTATCTTGAAGTCATCCTCTGATATTGAAGTTACAGAATTTGTTAATTGAAGTGACACAAAATGTCGTTGGTCTTAAAGTATTTGAAAGTTAGTTATTGTAGTTACAGTATTTGTCAATTGAAGTAACAATGGTATTGAGGTAACACAATGAAGTATTGAAGTTACATATAATGGTCCTGAAGTTACAGTATTTGTAAATTAAAGTGTTGACAAATTTAATTATGTGCTAGGTATACTTGAGGGAAGATGCAGCTGTAAAATGTTTGAAACAAAAGGATTATTGTGCCGCCATCTCATATGGATTTTTACATCCAATGGTCTCAAAACGGTTCCCATCATTTATGTTGCTAAAAGATGGACTAAAGATGCACTGCGCTTTACTATGTTAGATGGTGGTGGTTCAATAACAGATGACATTGATGTCATTGATGGTGAACTACTTGAGCTGGCGAATTTGTGGTCAGAAGTTCACGAGACCGTTGGGTTACTTAAGGGAAGGGGTAAGGCTGAGGTTGAGAGCTTGTGCACCTTAGTTCGAGAATTTAAGGAGAAACTATTACCAGAATGGGGCCCCCCGAATAAACAACAAGAAATTGAGACAATACTTGGTTGTACAGTGAGTGAAAAGATCACGATTCTTCCACCAAAACAGTGCAAAAACAAAGGTAGTGGTAAAAGGATGTTGTCGAGCAAGGCAAAGGTTGTTGCCTTAGCAAAAAAGCCTAAACGCTTATGTAATAATTGTAAGCGAATGTCCAACCACGACAAGAGAAACTGCCCGAACCCTTTTGCATATCACTCACCATCCCCATCATCAGAGAACTATGAAAAAGGGGAAGTGTCAGGAGATCATGAATCAGAAGAAGAAGAATCAGAAGAGGAAGAAGAAGGAGAGGAAGAAGAAGGCGAGGATGAAGAAGGAGATGCTGAGGAGGAAAACAATGTGTAATGAAGTGACAGTTTAAGTAATTATTTTGCACCAATTATTAGTTATGGAATCGTTGTACGTGACTTGAAGTTATTTGTTTTTCGGCTGACTGACCTTGAAAAACCATTGAATGGCCTTGAACTTTTATTTATGTGTATTGGAGTTTCATTGAATGGTTTTGTAGTTTCATTTATAAAGCCTTAAAGTTTCAGTTAATGGCCTTAAAATATGCTTCAGTGAATGGCCGATAAATTTCATTGAAATTCCTTGAAGTTACACTCTAAATGCATTAAAGTAACACAGACAACAACTGAAGTGACACTACTTACTTGAAGTTACTCAACAAAAATTGCCTTGAAGTTACTTTGAATAGTCCTGGAGTTTCATAAATATTGAGTTGAAGTTACACAGACCTTCCAAAAATATATTTAAAACATACATGTTACAGGTTTTTTCCTCCTAAACATACATGTTACAGACCTTCCAAAATTACCATTGTTTTTTCCCACGGGGCTTCCAAAATTAACATACATGTTACAGGTTTATATGTCAAAATACATAGAAACATTGTTTTGTCTGATTGCTTCATTACACTATTTTTTTACCAAATATTTGTCCACTTTGCGCCTAACTTCAACTTTTTTCCAGATGTTGTCTTTGTTTGCCACAAAAGCACCAACC
This sequence comes from Heliosperma pusillum, assembly GCA_022085475.1. NCBI lineage: Eukaryota > Viridiplantae > Streptophyta > Magnoliopsida > Caryophyllales > Caryophyllaceae > Heliosperma > Heliosperma pusillum. The sequence goes on along the minus strand of JAIUZE010047649.1, from coordinate 2,438 downwards.
TTAGCCATAACAGAATCTCTTATGACGTTCAAATCAGCAAGTACAAGGGTCGCCGCCAATTGAATTACCAAATAACGCCGGTTGACCTTCCGCTCAAGGTCCTTGTGCTCGAAAGGCTCACCCTCGTACATTAACATATGCATCATTGTGAATATCCAGGATTCACTGAGATCATGGGCGGGGTTATGCCAGCCAAAAACTATCTAACGATGAGTGAATTCCAATAGGCAGCTTCCTCTGACAACACCTCTTGATTCAAAGAAATCGGCCATGGCACTAGCCTATATAAAAGTGAACATTGATAAATAAATTAAACAATCAGATATTCACAACATTAAAATTTCGTTTATTGTCGAAAAACTTACAATTACACGAGAAGCCTTGCATATGATAGACTGATTCGAATCAGAGTGATATTGATGGTCAAGGAGATCAACTGTTTTTGACCTGTAGTTGATACATGTGCAGGCAAAATGGCCGTCGATGTTAAATAGTACGAATAATAAATCTGCATTCAGGTTGAATGAGTCCTCACAATCCTTGATAAAGAGATCCCATAATCGGAAAACTTCATCATTGTCCTAATCGTTCTGAGTGGACTGGTCATAGGTAACAATCATCCTCTTGAGCGCGTCCTGTATAGTTACAATAGTGAAAAAAAACGTTATTCAGTGAGTTGAAGTTTCACATAATGTCATTAAACTTTACCAAACCCGGAGTTGAAGTTTCACAAATTAGTGTTGAAGTTTCACAAATTAGTGTTGAAGTTTCACAAATTAGTGTTGAAGTTTCACAAATTAGTGCTGAAGTTTCACAAATTAGTGCTGAAGTAACACAGTTTTCATCAAGTCACAAAAACAGTGCTGAAGTAACACATAGAACACAGTTGACTACCATTGAAGTTAAGCATAAGTCTAATATAATAATTCAAGAACTAGATATTATTACCATATGACTTATGCCAAAGAAAGCCGTTCTTGCAAAATCGCTGTCATCCGACTCTATCCGATTTAGCAACATCGACCAGCACTCGATCACATCGGAGTACATTAGCCTATCCGGTAGCATGGACAAAATCTGATCCCTGTTAAGCGTTGCATGGCGGTTGTAATACACTAGTGCTTCTCTGTGTCGCAAACATTCAAAATAATCAACTAACATTCAAGTCATCTTCGAAAACGCAATGAATAAAAAATTAAATAGAACTCACGTATTTTCAAAGGTGTAGTCGTCTAAGAAGCAATAGTCAGCCACGTTTTTCCTCAAAAGTTGTACATCCCTTATCAATATCTAGTTCTTTCGTAGTGTCTTTGAAACAACAAGAGCCTTTGCCTCAGGCTCCCCGCAGTTGATTGAGCATCCTAATCCATCCCCCCTACCACGACGACGACTACTGATAGATGACAGCCCCCCACTAACAAGGCCCCCACTAACAAGGCCCCCACTAACAGGGGGCTTACCTGTTAAGGATGGACCTTCAGGAGTGCGGTTATCAGGCGTCATGTAACGAGGCCGCTTGGCTGAGCTCATCTCTATCTCAGTATCGGTGCTTCTCTTGAGAATGGAGGTAGTCAATGGATGTGCCTTAACTTCATTAAAAACAGCGACCCTACCTAACACATCTTCCATGTCCTTGTTGCAGTCACTAAGGACAAGGGTGGCACCAATCTCGGCTCGGAACAGGGTAGTCATGCCCGCTTTCTATAGCCCGCACTCAAAAAGCTCTCCCCCATAAAGTAGCATATGCAACATCAAATAAACCCCACAATCATTCGCAAAATACCCAACTGCTTGCCATTTAAATTCCTTGTTAACAAGACTAAAACCCCTAACCTTTGAGCCTTTCATATGTTCTTTCGACACCATATAATCTCCCATTAAATCAACCCGTTAGTAGAGTTTTGACAGAGAACGTATAAAGCCATTGTTAGTTAAGCAAAAAAACTAATAATGCATGATAACTGAGTGTTATGTATAGAAGCATTACAGCCATCCGAGATATGCCTCCGTAAGGCAATTTAAGAAGATCTTCATCGTAATAGCGATTGTCTAGGTACTCGATCTTCTCGGATAAGAAATTAATGCAAGCACAACTGTAATGATCTTTATCACCAGACAACACGGGGATGAAGACCTGAAACACAATAATTGCAGCTTGAAGTTACAGTTTCCCAGAAAAAGCTTGAAGTTACACCCTAAATAAATTGAAGTTACACAAACAACAGCTGAAGTGACACCACTTAATTGGAATTACCAATAATTCACTTGAAGTTACACACTAATCACATTGGAGTTTCAGACAATATGACAATTACCATATTCAACAATTAGATCTTGAAGTTACACAATATTCATCTTGAAGTGACCCAGAATGAAGTTGAAGTTATACTAATGTCTGAAGGTACACAATGTCTACCATTGGAGTTACACTAAGAATA
>JAIUZE010047647.1:0-13861 GCA_022085475.1 Heliosperma pusillum | reverse complement strand
TATAAATACGGAAATAAAAAGAGTATATAATAATATACAATCTAAGAACCGAATATAGGTCCAAGGTAAATACTTCGCTCGCTAGCTCGTCAATGTACCCAATGTATGCATCACAAACCTGCCAACCGCATTACATATAAACACGGAAGCCACAGTCAGTGGGGAGTAACTCCGAGTTCTCCCAGCCACGAAATGTCGAGTTTAATGAAACATGAAAAACATAAAAGCAATGTATATAGCAAATACAAAACCTTAACATATATAATATGCTTTTCATGTTATGAAACAGTTAACTAACATATACCCTAGCATATGAAAGCTATCATGTGAATTCGGTAATAAAATATAACTCGAGGTAGGGAAGCTGGTATGCTGGCTCAGCGGTTACCATGTAACATGGCCCTGATACACTCAAACCCTAATCAACACGTAATCATGTGAATCAGTTAACAATCGGGAATCCAAACTCTTTCAATCTTAGCCGGCTTGCATCTCACCTTCTAAAACTCATAGAATCATACACACATGAAAGACCAATACTTCTACAAACAGGCATAAGTTCTTAGGACCATCGATAGTCGACTTCTGTAACTCGAGGCTATACCACAAGGTAGGAAAACATCCTAGTCCTAGACTGATCATACCTAGCGACAACAGCTATTCCATTCCCCGTCCCATGACATAACCGTACATGAGAAACTCTACTAGGCGACCCCCTAAGCAGAGATGGCTAGTACTTAAGCTGGCTCCATTCCCAAAGTGGAACTATTAGGCAGCCATGCCCCGACTTGGAGATAAGCCCCCCAGGCCGTGACACAAAAGCTATCAAGCAGTGAACTATATACTCGTTAAAGATAGTAACACTACTACAAAAACAGGCTATGACAACGGTTAAAAACCGTTGTAATATTAAAAAGCGGACGTTGTTAAAGCCTCCGTTGTTAAAGGTTTTAACAACGGTGCCGATTTAATGAAAATACCGTTGTGAATAGTTTTAACAACGATAATAAGTCGTTGTTATTACTAGATAACTGTTGTTAAAACATGTGAATAATTATGGTGGGAAAGATACGAGAACGGTTCTATGAAATTAAACCGTTGTTAAAGGTATGAATAATTTTGGTGGGAAGAATTATAACAACGCTTTAATTTTTCAAACCCGTTGTGAATATTGTTAATTACAACGGAGTATAATAAAGAAGCCGTTGTGGAAAGTTTTAATAACAACAGGTATTCTATAATACACCGTTGTTAAAGGTATGATAAGTTTTGGTGGGAAATATGTTACAACGCTTTTAATGAATTTTGAAAAACCGTTGTTATTATTTTTATTATTGTTTTTGAAAAAATTGAAATTTGTTCCCATGCCACCAGTTAAAATCCTGCATAAATCAGCAGCAGTAGCAGCAGTACGCATCATAAACCAATTTCAGAAGCAGCAAAATGATATATCTATATATAAATCAGAGCAATTCATGTACAGGGCAATTCATGTACATGGCAATTCATGTACAGCAGCAGCAAGATGATATATACAACCAAAATGATCTCTTTCAGAGCAATTCATACTTACAACTCGCTCTAATTAATGACTTCTACATACAAATTAAAGTTCCCTATCTGCTTCCAAAATAATCTAAGTTTCATTTATTCTTTGTTTGTTCATCAAGGACGTATTTGCCCAACAAGTCCCTTACCTCGTCTATATTGTGCTTAGTGTACTCAGGGACATGTGGCGTGTTGATTGAATACTGCGGATAAAACAAATAAAAGACATCGATCAGTAGGGTAACAACAGTATAGGCATATCATACATAATTAGCAACATCGATCATATATATATAGCAGAAAAGATATCAGCTCTAATGAAAAAAAAGTAAATAATAGCTACATTAAACTACTAACTCTTTCTGGAATGCTGATATATCTTCGCCTAATAATCTCCAACATGAAACGACAAACGTAGTATCCACATTGGATGCTATCCGGCTGTTTAGGGACCTATTATTACATAATAAACGAAGAGACGAGAAGGCAATTACCAATTAGTTTAATGCGTAATTAAAAAAGACAGATGTATATGCGTAATTAGTTTAATGCACTTAATTATTAAGGTATATATTGTATTTGCGCGTACGTACCCCTGTTATCGTAATAAAAGTAGGGCCATCATCAGAATATTCTGTCGGTTGATCGCCGGTTGTTGCTCTTTTCTTCTCAAAGGCCCTTTAAAAAAGGAAAGAGGCCGAAAGTCACATAAACTTACTTAATAATAATAAATGAAACTTAATATTATGTGCCAAATCATCATCAGTATTATAAACTTACTTAATAATCAACTTCTTAAAGGTCTCGGATGGTTGTCCATGCAAAGAGTCCAACCAAAATACTTTCTTCGTGGTCGGATTGATCGCTGCTAGCACCCAATGTCTCCTAGAGATCGAGAGACACATCATTATTAACAAGCACAACATGCATCATAACCAAACATATAAAACTGCAATTGTATTTGGAATCGTAATATTAATTATATATTACCCGGCTTCATTATAAGGGGCAAAAATGAGCTTATTGTTTTTCGCCAACTCCCCAGCAATATAATTTACACGTTCTTCATACGAAAACATCTCGATATGCATAGATAAAACATTTGGGCACATGAATCCGTATTGAGGAAGTGGATTAATATTGGTCTCGGCGGGGATCACAACCGAGTTCAAGTACCTACATGCCGGTTTTAATTCCGATATTATAAACACTATATCTTACTTAGTCAGAATATTAGAATACTGCATGATTTAATTTATTAAGAAACTTACTTCATCCAAACATATAGGTGTTGGACATCAATCTCGTCAAGGCCAGCCCAAACGGCTAGCGTTTCCCAATCCAGCATTGCTTGGCGTTCTACCCCTACAATATCATTCTCGAGCGGAATAACTATTAATTGCTCGCTTGCTATGCGTCTCTCAGCCTCCTTATAAAGCTCCAGCATCGCCACCGTTCGTACTTTTTCCATGTAAACGTTCCCATGATATTTAGTACCGGATAGACTCCTGACCTCTTTCAGCTTGGGGAAATGATGCGGTGTGCTACCTTTCACAACCTACATGTGGCTAACTAAATTAAGTTGCTCTTTCAATGATGAGGCGATAGTAGAACTTAAAATATAAAGAGAGTTGATTAAATACCTCATCAAGTTGTTGTTTTGACGAGGTAGTAGAAAGATTATTGTCTATCGAGTTAGACTTATCCATGTTTTTTGTTACCTACAAAACAAAAATAAAACATAGTATAAATTTCACTATTTATGAAGGTGATGAACAAAGACAAAAGGCGGGTTAAATTAGATGTATTTTTCTTACCCCGTCTACATTCTGTTGAATTTTACAATCACGAGCCAAGAAAATGTGGCTTTGAGGCCATTGGACAAAACATTTAACCGCATCTGCTAGTATTACTATGTCGTCGCGGACTGGGACGGGCAGTTTACGGGTTCCATAGCCCTTCACGACTCCCACTATCCCCACTTTTGCATGCTTCGGCAAGAGTCGTACGCCATGAACCAAGATGGTTTCCGCTGAGTCCTTGGGCTTTGGGTATACGAAACCCCGAGCAACAATCACATTCTCTTTGAATGAAGGGTCGGCGAGACGAACAACTACCCGCCTTTTTGTGGCCTGAAGAATACACATTATTTACTAAATACCAAAATATAATAGATATCATAAATGATCTATATTGAGTATATAATGTAAAGTTAGTTACAAGTATTTATTGTTGGTGGGTAGGCTATTATACTTGAACATGTCCAGACCAGATTTAGCACTGACATCATATACTAACTTCTTATAACTTCTTATAAGAGACAGCAATATCATAAGTACTATACACTGCAATAATAATCAGCAGAAACCAACAAAGACAGCAATATCATAAGCACTATACACAGCAATATCAGCAGAAACCAAAACATGGAGACTGTATAATGAATGACCAAAAGCTAAATAATTTGGGAATCTTCAACAATGACCAAAGCTAACAAAAACTAAAGACAATACCACCTCAGGATCGGGGACGTTTCTTGCCCGACATAGTTTCTTCGTTAACCCAAATACCTTCACCATGATCATCACGCATATAGATGCTTTCAATGTTATCATGATCAGTGTCAACATTGTCGAAATAAGATACAGTGGAAGAGTGATCCATTCCCTCAAACACGACATCCTGATCATTATCCCCACCATTATCGGGTGCACCCCGTCTACTCCTTATAGATAGTACAACAGACCACTTCTTATCCATAAGATCGGTGATATAGAACACTTGTTTAGCTTGGGATGCCATTATGAAAGGATCATCCTTATTATTGCCAACCTTATCCAAATTGACCAACGTAAATCCCATTTTATCCTTTCGAACACAATTGTTGTTGTTATCAACCCAGTTACATCGAAACAGAGGTATTGTGAAATCAATGTAATCTAATACCAATATTTCTTGAATAACACCATAATAAAGGCATTTTCCCCAAATAGGGTTTTTATCTTTTGAAGTAGCAAAGTGCATTGCCTCAAATTCAGAACTCACACCACTATTTTGCATTGTGCTCAACTCATCTTGCTCGCGGGTGTAAAAAGTATAACCATTAATAGCAAAACCGCTGAAAAAAGTGGCCCTGGCATTTGGACCTAACCCAAGACGTAGTAACCTAGGAGAGATGTCATCACCATACAAATTCTTATACTCCAAGACAACATTCCTAAACCACTCTCCAAATGTCTTCTTATGCTCGTTTGCAATCCACATCTCGCTCTTGTTTGGGTGATCGTATTTGAGCTCATCTTTGTGTTGTTCAATATAAGGTTGCACCTCATCTTCGTTGTTTAGCACATACGTATGTGCTAAATGTAACATGTCACGTGACACAATTTTTTCAACCCGGCCCCTAATACCTTTTCCGGTCATCCAGTCACTATGACGATTCTTTGGAACGCCAATTAACTCCTCAGGAGAGAGATGAGCGTAACAATATGCAAGAGCTTCGTCTAATATAGCACGTTCAGCAATACAACCTTCTGGACGATACCGATTAGATGTATAGTCCTTGTAGACTTTCATCAATCTTTCGAAAGGATACTGGTATCTCAAGTACACGGGCCCAAGGTACAAAATCTCCCTAACCAAGTGAGTGGTCAGGTGAATCATGATAGTGAAGAAAGAGGGTGGAAAATACATTTCAAAATGACAAAGAGAGGTGACAACGAGGTCCTGCAATGAATCCGCATCATCGGGATCGATGACTTTATCGCATATGGACTGGAAGAAGAGACAGAATCTGGTAATAGCATATCGTACCTTTTCAGGTAAAATGGAGCGAATAGCCACGGATAGTAATTGTTGCATCAAAGTGTGGCAATCATGTGACTTTAACCCGGTGAGTTTTAGATCTTGCATCGACACAAGGCTTTTGATGTTGGACGAATAACCATGTGGCACTTTAATTCCATTCAAGCATGCACAAAACTCTTTTTTCTCATTCCGTGAAAGGGTATAAGCTGCTGGCGGTAAAAATGTACCATTACCTCTCTTCTGTGGTGCCAACTCTAGCCTAATACCCATCATTTGCATATCTTCCCTAGCTGCGGCGTTATCCTTTGTTTTACCGGGAACATTCAGGAGGGTATTGATAATATTATCACATACATTTTTCTCAATGTGCATGAAATCGAGGCAATGCCTGACCTCCAGGTCAGGCCAATATGGAAGTTTATCAAAAAATATGGATCTTTTCTTATACCCACGAGTAGACAATTTAGAGCCGTTCTTCTTCCCATATTTTATCTCTATATGCTTTACTTTCTGATAAACTTCATGCCCACTCAAAATTCTAGGAGGTTGACGATGTTCTTGACGTCCATTAAATGCTTTCTGCTGCTTGCGATAACAATGGTCAGGATCCAAGCCCCTCCTATTTCCCAAATACACATACTTATGAGAACACTTCAAGTATTCAGACTCGATATCCTCCCCACACAATGGACATGCCTCTTTCCCATGCACCGTATGCCCAGAAAGGTCGCCATAAGCCGGATAGTCGGTTATTGTACACAATAACATCGCTCTCAAATTGAAAGTTTCATTCCTATATGCATCAAATACTTCTATCCCACTATCCCACAAAATTCGCAAATCATCTAAAAGAGGTTCCAAATAGACATCTATATTATTTCCAGGTTGTTTAGGGCCGGAAATTAACAACGACAACATCAAGTACTTTCTTTTCATGCACACATATGGAGGTAAGTTGTATATTGCCAACACTACTGGCCAAGTACTATGTTGGGTACTCATGTTTCCATGTGGGTTCATTCCATCAGTGGACAGCGCTAGACGTAAGTTTCTAGGTTCAATGCCGAAATCGGGATACTTAGCGTCGAACGATTTCCATTGCATACCATCTGCCGGGTGTCTTAGCTTCCCATCATTTATTCTTCCAGTTTCATGCCAAGTTAACATTTTTGAATCATTGCTATTCGCAAACATCCTTATGAATCTTGGTATCACTGGAAAATACCATAACACCTTAGCCGGGATCCCTTCCTTATCCTTATAACGCCACTCAAAACAAACCGGACAATTGGTTAAGTTTTGATATAATTTTCGATACAATACGCAATCATTTGGACATGCATGTATTTTCTCATATTTCATACCCACCCCTCTAATTAGTTTTTTAGCCTCATATGTCTTAACGGGAAGAACATTACCATCTGGAAGCATGTCGTTTATCAAGGCTAATAAACTAGTGAAACATGTGTCACTAACCCCATTTGCCCCCTTGATATTATACAACTTCACCACAGCCGACATCTTTGTGTACTTACAACCAGGGTATAGAGGCGCTTCAGACTCACACAACTTCTTATACATGTTGTCAAGGTCATCCAAATTAATGTTTTCATCTTCAAAAGCATTTGATTCATCATCTTTTTCTTCATTATCTGTAGACCCAACATTCAACTCGTCTGCTTCCAACTCAACATACTCGGCAAACTCGGGATCATCAGTTATCCTTTCGTATACCTCAAGATCATCTTCTTCAAAATTATTATCTTCCTCTAATGATTCCCCATGAAAAATCCAACGGGTATAGGATCGACTAAAACTATACTTTTCTAGGTGAATTTTAACGTCCGGAATAGCCATATACCTAATATTACCACATCTTTCACAAGGGCATGGAATACTAGAAGAACCATTCAAATTGTTCGCAACGACTTCATAAAATTCAGCTAAACCATCCTTATAGTTTGGGTCACTCATATTCGCAGCATTCATCCAAGTTCGAGTCATTTATCTACATTCGTAGTATATATAGTAAGCCAAGTAATTCAGAAAATCCAACTAATTAAAACTAATTCAATAATAAGCCAACTAATTCAGAAAATGCAATGTATAAGGCAACTAATTCACAAATAAACGAAATTCAGGAAATCAATAAAGAAAAATTATTAGAATACCTGATTAATAAGAAATAGCAGACGGAGATGATGACAAAGAGACGATCAGGAAATCAATAAATTATTAGTGTTTGTGGTTTTGTGATGCAGTATAATCGCTTTGTGTTTGTGTTTTTGTGTTGCAGTACAGTATTATTAGTGTTCTGTGTTTTTTTCATCTATATTAAAAGTATTGACAACGGTTAATATTCATATTCACTGTTGTTATTAGATTACCTATTTACAACGGTTAACAAAGTTAAATCCGTTGTTACAACTAACAACAACGTCCAACAAAATCATATCCGTTGTTATTAATTTAAGCCAAATAATGCGCCAAATTAATAACACATTATAACAACGGGTTTTTCATACCCGTTGTTATTAATTTTCATTATTTCGCGCTAAATTAATAACAACGGATATAGAATAAACTGTTGTTATTAGTAAATTTATTTACAACGGTTATTTTAGTTCACGCCGTTGTTAAAACTAATAACAACGTTCGAAAAACTAACACCGTTGTTATTAGGTTTAATAAAATTCCGCGGAAAAATAATTATCCATTCCACAACGGTTTTTCTTTATTTTCATGAGTATGCGTTGTTGATGGGGCGTTGTTATTGCCTGTATTTGTAGTAGTGTAAGGCCTATCAATGTCATGGTCCAAGCTACTCATTTAGAATTAGAATGGTCAAGACGCCATATACTCATAATTCTCTATGGGTACTTAGTCAACACGACACCAACCATATAATCAAACAGTCACGGGAAAAACTTCCTATCATGTGACTAATTGCATACAAATCATATTCAAATATCATATCGCCTCATATCTACTAAGGCTAATTCATTAATTAAATACCACCTTACTTGAAGACAAATCCCCGACCCGAGTCCCGCGACGGGTCATCAGTCAAAACGGGGCTGACTAGATCTTAGTTTGACCAAACCCGTTTGGTCAAACCGGCTAGAAACAGAGTCTTTATCACATAGACATAAAATCAACATATTCATTACATGTTATTTTATTAAAACTTCTAACATGTGAAATATTAAATCCAACGAAAAACCCGCTTGACTTAAAGGATATCAATTTAAACTACGATCTCGTATTATAATGTCTAACATGTGAGAAATAATAATTTTATAAAAACCTTTTTAATTAAATATTTTACTTATTAACATTTCCCACTTGCTAAATATTACAAAACACGATAAAATAACAATAACTCAAAAACCGTCACAAGTCCCAAAGAGGAACCCACGGGCTGATTTTGGGCCGGACCTAACAAGGGCCTGGACTGGGCCCACGGCTGTTTTTGGGCTGTTTTGGGCTTTTTGATCGACTTTACTAAAAACCGTTTCTTAATATTTCCCGCATGCTTAACATATTTAAAACCCGTCAAAACAACAACCAAACAATCAAACATCAACACCACACCAACGGACCAAATCCGGACCAATCCAGACCGGACCAGGACCGGCCTGAACCGGCCTGAACCGGGCCTGAACCGGCCGGTTTGGGCTGGTTTTTCCGGCCATTCTCCACGGTTCAAACAACCAAAATTCCACATAAATTCTAACATGTTTTTAATTAACAAACAACCATTTTAACAACCAATCTAACCATCATCATACAAAAATCATGGTTATAAATAAATCATACAAATATGTCAAGAACACCAACATATTAAAAATTCCATACAACACCAAAAATCATACTACTTATCATGTTACTACTAAAAATCCATAAATCATAATAACATGAACAAAAGCAAAAGATGAACCAAAAACAAAAGAAACAAAAGCTATGTGACATTAAATCGTCGAGTAACTCGGAATCGTTACCTTAGCTAGCAAGATCAATTAGCACCAAAATAAGAAGTATAAAATAAGAAACCCGTCTACTAATCTTCCCCTTAATAATATACGAGTCACCAAACTCGTCTTCCAAAATCTTCCTTTATAAGAAAATGAACAAGAAAACATTATTAGAATTTAAAACTTGATTTTCCATAATTAAAGTGTTGAAAACGATTTTGACGGCATTGAAAATAAACCGTACTTGAAGATGGAGAGCGAAGAGGAGATTCTAGAAATATAAGTTAGGACGGATTTAATTAAGAAATGAAGGTTTTATGATGATTTTGCTCAAGAACGACGAAGAACGGATGAAGAACGACGAAGAACGCTCAAGAACGATTAAAGAAAGTGTTATTTAGATCTTAATTTGATTTATTGTAAAAATGAAAAGTTGTTAGTGAGTAATGTGGTGAGTGAGCCGTGTAATATAGAGGAAATAATGAGTCGGGTTTTGAAATTGTTGTTACGGAATTGACTCGGGTTTTATTATTATAATAAGATAATTAATTAGATATTAAGTTAATTAAATCAAATATCTAGATATTATGTTATATTAATGAAAAGAAATGAAAATATCTAGTCCTATTAGAGAGGAGAGGAGCCGTGAGACATGAGAGGAATCGGATCTGTTTTGTAAACGGTTTTGCGTAATTTTCGTTGACGGATCGATAAAGTAATAAATATCTTAGATATTATTATTAGTTTAATCATATTAATTCAAAATATCTAAAGTGAGTGGAAAAAAGGTGACATGGGCGTGTGACTCATGCCAAAATCGGGTTTCGGGTTTGTTTCGGGATTTACGATGACTCGGGAATAGTTAAATGATGCTCGGGTTTAAACCGTAAAACCTTATTATAAATTCCGAATAAATTCAAAATAATTTTATTAAATTATCATAAATTCTAATAAATCTAAATAAAAATAAATGAAAAATATTATTTTTTTAAATAAAATTTCGGTCTTCAAACTTATGAGACGAGTCGGGAAAAGTCAACGGAAGTCAAAGTTGACTGAAAAGTCGAGAAAAGTCGAAGATGACTTAAAAGTCAAGAAAAGTTAAATGACGACTTAAAAGTCAGGAAAAGTCAATGACGACTTAAAAAGTCAAGAAAAGTCAAAGACGACTTAAAAGTCAAGAAAAGTCAAAGATGACTTAAAAACGGGATTTTCATGAAATCTCTCAGAAATTCCAAATACGAACTCGGAATTTCAAAATACGACTCGAAACAATAAATTCTATTTTAAAAACTTAACCTTGCTGAAAAGTATCCTTAAGAAATTTTACTAGAAAAATTGGGTACTTTTCGGGTTGTTACATCTATGTTCGCACCCTTTTCGAAGGACCTTGTGCTAAGGCTATGAGAACTGGATCTTTTAAGTTGTTTACCTATCATTGTTAAATTATTATCAAATCATAATACCTTCAGGTATTAAAAAAATTGAAAAAAAAGAGTAATCTGGTGTTAGTATGTAGTATGTACTTACTTGTCCTCTAAACCATTGGGGAAATCTTGTGTCAAATTTGTTCCAAATATCCTCGGCTGTGAGAAATTGGGGATATTCTGTTTTGATATAATTTTCAAACATCCTATATTCATTATAAAAAATGTCGAATTAAGTAATAGTTTTTACATGCATGTTGTTATAATTAATTATTAATAATTAAAGTTTCAAAGGACGATTTTTTTACTTACACTTCGTTATGCTTCAATTCTTCTAAATCACAGTTAGATAAAACATATAAGTGTGCACGCTCATATTCGTTGTCTTCTAAAAATCTTTCACGACACTTTCCAGAACAAATTCCCCCGTGATCTTGAAAAATCTCGGGTAAGGTAGAATACGTAGGCTCTTTCGAGCGTACGTCGAGATCCTTGGCTTTTGTGTCCACGTTCTCTTCAAAATAAAAGGAACAGAAATTGGCAATTTCTTCAAGCAAATACGCGTTGCATATAGAACCTTCAACACGCGCTTTATTTCCAATCTTTTTTTTCAAATGATTTAAGAACCTATAAAAAACTTGGATAAGATAGACTGAAATAATTAAAGTTAAAATTGGATAATTGTGGAATTAATTACCTCTCAAAAGGATACATCCACCTATATTGCACTGGCCCACCCATTTTCAGTTCATACGGCAAATGAATTGGTAAATGCTCCATTGAGTTAAAAAAAGATGGTGGAAATATCTTCTCTAACTTGCAAATGATTTCGGCAATGTTGTTCTCGAGAGTAGTTATTTTTTCAACTTGTATCGATGAAGTACACAAATCTCTGAAAAATTGGCTAAGCTCAGTTATAGCATTCCACTCATTCTTCGGAAGAAGGTGCCTTAAAGCCACTGGAAGTAAACGCTCCATAAACACGTGACAATCATGACTTTTCAATCCATGTAGTTTCAACTCGTGTTTATCAACACATCTACTCAGATCTGAAGCATAACCGTCCGGAAATCTCAAATTGGATATCCAATCACACAACACCTTCTTTTGTTCTTTATTCAAAATGAATGAATCCATTTTTCGCTGTTTAGAACAAACGGTCAACATGTCCTCTTGTGCTTGTGGGGTAAACTTTGTCTTGTTTTTCACATTCATCACCGTGTGAATCAGTTGCTCGAAAAAGTTTTTCTCGATATGCATTACATCAAGGTTATGACGAATTAATAGTGTTCTCCAATAAGGAAGTTCCCAAAAAATGCTTTGTTTCCACCACCCAACTCGAGAAACTTTTAACGAGTCCAATTCAGCTTTACTTGCATCCACAACTTTGGGAAAATGCTTCACACAATCCCACACTTCTTCACCCGTTAATCTCGTAGCAGCAAAATATTTCTCTACTCGTCCTTTTCGAAAATTAACTTTATCTTTGCGGAAAACATGATCAGGTTGTAAAAACTGTCTATGACAATCAAACCAACTCCATTTTTTACTTTTATAAAGCCAAAACGACTTAGTCTCCTTCTCCATACAATATGGACACGCATGTTCACCCAGCAGTTGACCAACCCGATAACATGCCGTAAGCAGGAAAGTCATTGATAGTCCATAATAGTACGGCTCTAAGATCAAAGTTCTGCTTTCTAGAGACGTCGTATGTGTACAACCCTGTCTCCCACAACTGCTTCAACTCGCGAACTAACGGTTGTAAATAAACGTCAAGATGTTTTTTGGGACTGTTCGGACCGGGTATAAGTAATGATAGAAACATAAACTGTCTTTTCATACATAGCCAGGGTGGTAAATTGTATGGAGTGAGCATTACCGGCCAGCAGGAGTACGACTTTCCGTATTGACCGAAAGGTGCGAAACCATCAGTACAAAGACCAAGTCGAACATTTTGAGGCTCACTTGCAAAAGAAGGATGAATGCGATCAAAATGTTTCCAAGCCTCGCCGTCACTTGGATGAGACATTATCCCGCTGACACGTGGATTTTCATGCTGCCACCGCATCTCTGCCGCAATTAGTTTTGTGGCATAAAGTCGTTGCAAACGCGGTCCTATTGGGAAATAAGTTAAAATATTTATCCCAACCCTTTTGCCATTTGCATTCTTTTGTTTTTTATATCGATCTCTACCACATTTTCTACACTTCTCGAGAAGACTATCATCATCCCAAAACAACATACATCCTATTTCACACGCATCTATCTTTTCATAAGGCAGTTGAAGAGCTTTAAGAATATTTTTGGTTTCATAGAAGTTACGCGTCATAACATGATTTTCAGGAATAATGTCCCCTATAAGTGACGCGATACCATCTACACATTTGTGGGGTAAATTGTATTCACATTTCAAAGTTACCAACCGGGAAGCTGACTGCAACAGAGAGATACGACTCCCCTCATACACCGGTTTATTGGCATGTTCCAACATTTTGAAAAAGGCTAGTACATTAGGATTGGGAGATTCATCAACCACTTCGGCGTCAACATTTTCCATTATAATTTCATTAATGTTGTCGCGCAACGCATCCTCCACCATATCCCTATAGGGATTGTCAGACCTCTCCTCAACGGGAAAATTTTCACCATGGCACACCCAATCATAATAGTCATCGCAAAAGCCCCAAAGCCCTAGGTGTTTTCGTACTTCTTGTTCGACTAAAAATTTGCGAGTTCTACACTTTACACATGGGCACCTAATTTCCTTACATCTACCGTAATCTTCTTGATTCTTAACATAATTAATGAATTCATTAACGCCCATTACAAACTCCTGCCTTAATTTTTTATTACAATCCAATCCTTCATACATCCATGCCCGTTGTACTCTTTTCATTTCAAATCTACATACACGTTTAAAATTATTATTATCGACTTAAATAAATATTCAAAACAATAACAACAAGAAGTAAAAGTTTACTAATAGCAACAATAACAACAATAACTACTAATACACAACATCCTATTACACAAACAAACAACAAACAACAAACAACAAACAACAAACAACAAACAACAAACAACAAACAACAAACAAACAAC
>JAIUZE010047646.1:0-11961 GCA_022085475.1 Heliosperma pusillum | reverse complement strand
AACACACAATAGGAAACCACAAGACGTCACTTAACCTCAAAAGTATTTCGCACCTCAAGATATCATTCAAAACTTCTTATTTACACCAATTAGACCTATCATAAGCATGGTCTTCAAAACAATACTAAACTTCTAAGTCAAAAAGACTAAATTACTAATGAGTTAAGAAGTCATAGCCAACTCATTCAACCTTACACCATCGAATATCATGAACTATTTACACACAAGTCATGACAAGCATCAAGCATTAAAATCATCAAACTTATCTTCCTACCTTTCCTTAGAGTTACAACCAATCATCAATATAGGGTGAATTTAGATCTACACCATTTTCCTCAAATCACAAAATTCATTCTAACAAACACTAATATTCCACAAAATTCAAAGTTCTTCTGACCAAGTATAATATACCACAAACAAATGGGTATGGCATCCACAAAAATGTTACAAGAGGAAGGTAAGGATACCAATGGTAAGAGGGAGGAACTATCAAGAGTAATTTCCAAGAGGCAAACAAGTTGGAAAAGAAAGAAGTGCATAGATAGAAGGAAGAGAGCATAAGACAATAAGGACGAGAGAATTCATAGATGAGGAAGAAATACACTTCAATTAGGCTTGTAAATCTTCAAATCCTTGGTAGAGGATACTTCTTCTAGGTAATATAATGATCCACCTTAAGACGGTAGATACAAACAAACAAAACACCACTCAACACAATCAACAAACGAGTTAGAACCTAACAAACATCATGCACACCAAAGACTACCAACTTAGGTCCTTAAGTCTACCCATCTCTCATTTATTATTTCAAGGTCAAGTAGTTTAAGTTTAGGGTTCACGTGTGTGCGTCGGGAGCGTTTAAGCTCTGATACCAACTGTGACAACCCTCGCGAATGCGGAAATATAAAACATACAAGCATGTGAATTATATAGCGGAAAATACGGTATTTTAAAAACCTTTATACATGCAAGATAGAAAAAATACGAGGAGTGTCAACATATTACAAACTAATAAAAATACCACAAGAGACGTAGTCTCTCAAAGTGTTAACAAAAGACAAAGTAATTAGCAACTAGCTAAACAACGTCTAGAGGTGTTTCATCCAGGGACAACGCCCGCTAGCTCACACCCGAACCCAAAATAGCATAAGCAAAAAGCCATCCAAATCAAGCAACCTGTTCATCCATGAAAAACATGAACGCCACAGTCCGTGGGGAGTAACTCCGGGTTCTCCCAGCCATATCACATTAAACGTACATATAAGGAAATACAAAAGTAAAATCATGCATATATGAATATACATGTGAGTTGCAATAAGAATAGATAGGCAATCATATATATAATGATAAGATCATGTGGAAATCAAATCCGTAACCATCATGTTATTCAAAGACTCGGGAAAGACACTCTTAGGCAACCGAATACGCTCACTAGGGCTTGCATCTCACCGTGAGCGGTATAAGATTGATAAGATTGAGACTCGACAAACAAACCAAGTCAAGTCATGTGATGATCACAAAGAATCCAACATATTATCATCCAATCACGAACCAAGACATTGACGGTGTCCAATCATGCAATGACCATGAACAATATCATGAAATCACGCATTCAAAGACGACGGACAAAGACGACATCTCTCACGGTAAATGAAACGCACTAGCATCGTGTACATGGCAAGTATGATTAACAGGCATCCACGGGATAAACATTTCCCTAAACGCATACACGATCACATTTCGTATATGTTCACTAATTTCCTCTGGTAGGACGACGATATAAATACCCGGTCCTAGTCTAAATCTAGCCAGAATCCCGAAATCACATTTTCCGGTTCGACATGCGATAAACGTTTTGCATCCAAGACTCGGTAAATCAAAGACGCCGAGTACCCCAAATTCGGTAGATCAATTCACGAAAGAGGCGGAAAAGATCTCGAGCCACATAACAAGCGGTACGCTACATGCAAATAACACCACCTCGCAAGTACACAACATTTGACGGCCGGGTCGATCAACGCATAGCGTTCAACTCCCAACAACGTCGTCGTATGCCCACTAACACATGCATTTAAGCAGTAGGATACCTCTCCGTTCCGACATTCCAGCCTTACGAACGGGAAGGTAGCCAAGTGAATGAGAGTACAAAGCACAAGACAAAATAGTGCTCAAACCGTATCATTTGTAAAAACCGACTCAAAGTGGGAACATACCAAAAACCGTCACAAAACATGAGAATAGGGAATCATATAAGTTTAAATATGATAAACATGAGTCAATACATGATACATAAGCATTAGAACAAGTTTCTGAAGCATAATGAATAAAAACATAGATCACCTCTCCAAAACAACGCTGTTTGGAAACCAACGAAAACAAGGGTCCACTTCAAACGGTCATAACTAGAGTTCTAGACATGAAAATTCAGAAATTCCAAATGGAGGTGATAGCTTATCCTCTTACGGTTCCAAAGGGATGTCACACGCCCAAAACAAGCAAGTAACGAAGGAGATATGATCATTTTACGAAAAGGGGTCAGTGCAGGAAAAGTTCTGTTGGCAGCGTGTGACGCAGCCTGCGTCACCACGACGCAGCCTGCGTCACCACGACGCAGCCTGCGTCACCACGACGCAGCCTGCGTCCCCCAACGCAGCCTGCGTCCTTCATGGGATTCAAGGACGATCAAAAATCAACATGTTATCAACAACAAAATCCTCATTTATCATCACAAATCATCAATTCTCGTATCAATTAACAACTAACAACAATCAACAACAACAAAACAAGTCCTAAGCATACTAACCATAATCTAAATATGGTTTCTATCCTAGAAATCACATAAAACACGTAAATGATATCGAGTAACCCTTCACCGTTACCTTTTCGCGTCTTTAAACGGTTTCTAAACCTTCCTAGTCTCCACCTACATACAATTAGATAATAAAAGATGCATATCATTCACCTTGAGAAAGACGGATAATTTAAAAAGCGAGAAAGACGGTAATTTTATTACCAATACGGATAGAGGAAGCTAAGAGGGGAAGAATAAGACGAACTTACGTGAATTTGAGCGAGTAACGAAGGAGTAGCGACGAATCTAAGACGGATCAAAAATGGAGGCAAGGTTTTATGGGGTTTCTTAGTGAAGAAGAAAGAAATGAATTGTGAGGAAAAATTAGGTTAAAGGGAGTATATGAAGGAAAAAGTCAACGAAAGTCAAAGACGGCTCAAAAGTCAAGAAAAGTCAAAGACGGCTCATAAGTCAAGAAAAAGTCAATGACGACTTAAGACGGGTTTTACTTGAAAACTCGCGGAAATTCCAAATACGAACTCGGAAATTCTAAATTCGACTCGGAAAATTTAATTCTAAATTAAAACTAAAATTTGCTGAAAAGCATCCGTAAAATATTTTTGCTAGAAAAATAGGGTACATTTCCGGGTGTTACAATTATGATTACAATTAGTTGTAGATTATATTAACCAAATATGAGATGACCCATTTTATATGTGTGATTATAAATTATTACTTAAAATGTTAGTTTAATTTTTTTGTTATGAAATTGCATTTAAATTAGTTAAATGCACATTTATAAGCTAAGTTCATGTAACATGTCACATGTCACATATTTGACAATGGACAAAATCACAAACTAAAATGGACACCCATGTTAACATGGGTGCACCGGTTTTGCAAGGTGTAGGGTAGGGTTTAGGTTTTTATTAAATGTTCTAATAAAAGCTTAAACACCATGATTACTACCCTAATGCTTATAGCCACACTAATACCTTGATTACGAAAAAAGCAAAAAGCACCCCACCCTTCCTCAGGGTGGTATTAGGGTGTTTTTCCTTTTAATTGTTCATCCAATCTCATAGAAAATATTACTATCTTCATCTCACTAGAGAATATCACATTGTTAGAAACTTAAGAAGTTTCATAGAACTTGTGTTCAAGTATTAACACAATATTACTAGAGTAGTAATTAGAAACGTGTTGTACTCGGTTTTAAGGGTTACTCATTTGTAGTTCTAGTAAGCTTACATTAGAGTGATAAGGGATAGTCTAGGTGTATCAGCAAGGAGAGTTCTTACACTTGGAACTAGGAAGTTTATCCATTTATCTTTAGCTTAAGAACAAGTTTTAAGAAGGTGTCTTAAACTTGTGTCCTTACACGTCCAAAACATCAATGTGAGGAACAATTTTTTTCTCTACTTTGTTTTATTTTGTTTGCATGTACTAGATCTTGAAAACTAATTAAAGAGTTAATTAGTATATCATAATAAGAGTCTTGTGAGTAGGTATATGAACCTAACAATTGGTATCAGAGCATATGGATGTTGCATGCAAATCGGTTTTATAAAGTTTTTACGAGTTAAAGTAACTAAATAAAACTATAAATTTGTGTTTTATATGATAAAGTCACGAAAGTTTTATGCATGATATACCTTCTAGTCCTAAAATTGTTTTAGGTCATTTTGATGATTTATGGAAGATTATTGCTTAAATTATTGATTTTTAGTAAAATAAACACATTTTAATAAGTAAAATGAACTTTTATTTACTAAATATAGTAAGAGTTTGAATCTGGCCATGATATTTTATTATGATATCACATGCATATTTTACCTATTGTATGTAAAATTTGAGATAAATATGATTTATTTTGCATGATTTATAATTTTTAATGGTTAAAAGGTCATAAATAGTGATTATTTTAGCATAAATAGCTAAAACAAATTTTATGGTGAGAGAAATTTATTATATGTTGCATAAATATTTTAAATATCAGATGTACAAATTAATTTTCGTATGTTTTTAGCATTTTATTTGATAAAATCGATTAAATGCAACTATATTTTTCTATAAAAGGATTTGAACATTTTTTACCAAAATTTTGACATGATGATGTTCCTGGAAATGTTCCAAAATATTTAAATTTTAATTTTCAAATTTATAAATTATTGTAATTAAATTTGGAATTATTGCATAAATGTTATGTTAATAAGGGTTAAAAATGACCAATAATGCAAAACCGAGTTAAATTATTGTCAAATAATTAGTGGAGACTAATTTTTGAGTCCCAAAACAGTTAGGATAATTAAATTGGACATAAATTTTATTTAAGTATTAATTTGTGATTTTAATTGGTTATTATCATGCATTTCCATAAAACCGGGCTATATAGCGTTCAACTCCCAACAACGTCGTCGTATGCCCACTAACACATGCATTTAAGCAGTAGGATACCTCTCCGTTCCGACATTCCAGCCTTACGAAAGGGAAGGTAGCCAAGGGAATGAGAGTACAAAGCACAAGACAAAATAGTGCTCAAACCGTAACATTTGTAAAAACCGACTCAAAGTGGGAACATACCAAAAACCGTCACAAAACATGAGAATAGGGAATCATATAAGTTAAATATGATAAACATGAGTCAATACATGATACATAAGCATTAGAACAAGTTTATGAAGCATAATGAATAAAAACATAGATCACCTCTCCAAAACAACGTTGTTTGGAAACCAACGAAAACAAGGGTCCACTTCAAAACGGTCATAAACTAGAGTTATTCTAGCCATGAAAAGCAGAAGAAAATTCAAATGGAGGTGATAGCTTATCCTCTTAGGTTCCAAGGGATGTCACCGCCCAAACAAAACAAGAAAGTAACGAAGGAGGAGATATGATCATTTTTACGAAAATGGGTCAGTTTAGGAAATTTTGTTGGCCAGGGTTTGACGCAGCCTGGTCCTTACGACGAGCCTGCGTCCCACTACGCAGCCTGCGTCCTTCACGGGATTCAAGGACGATCAATTTCCAACAAGTTACCAACAACAAAATCATCATTTATCATCACAAACCATCAATTCTCATATCAATTAACAACTAACAACAACCAACAACAACAACACAAGTCCTAAGCATACTAACCATAATCTAAATACGATTACTAGCCTAGAAAACACATAAAACACGTAAATGATATCGAGTAACCCTTCAACGTTACCTTTTCGCGTCTTTAATCGATTTCTAAACCTTCCTAGTCTCCACCTACATACAATTAGATAATAAAAGATGAATATCATTCACCTTGAGAAAGATGGATAATTTAAAAAGCGAGAAGAGAAGACGGTAAATCTTTATTACCAATACGGATAGAGGAGGAAAGCTAAGAGGGGAAGAATAAGACGAACTTACGTGAATTTGAGCGAGTAACGAAGGAGTAGCGACGAATCTAAGACGGATCAAAAATGGAGGCAAGGTTTTATGGGGTTTCTTAGTGAAGAAGAAAGAAATGAATTGTGAGGAAAAATTAGGTTTAAGGGCGTATATGAAGGAAAAAGTCAACGAAAGTCAAAGACGGCTCAAAAGTCTAGAAAAGTCAAAGACGGCTCAAAAGTCAAGAAAAAGTCAATGACGACTTTAGACGGGTTTTACTTGAAAACTCGCGGAAATTCCAAATACGAACTCGGAAATTCTAAATTCGACTCGGAAAATTTAATTCTAAATTAAAACTAAAATTTGCTGAAAAGCATCCGTAAAATATTTTTACTAGAAAAATAGGGTACATTTCCGGGTGTTACAATCACCTCACCTTTTAAGAAGTTTCCTCCTCGAAACTTGAGAGTAGAAAACAAAAGTATCAAGGACAAGATTCGGTTTTCAAAATTAATACGAAAACTTTTATAAGGGAAAAACATTTACGAAATGATGTTCTTCACGAAAACGGTTTAAGGAAATTTTTCATAAGTGCGAAACTTTATTTACGAATCACAAGAGTGCCCGTCGCGAACGAGAACTCTAGTTATCAAAAATCAAATCAATGTCGAATTAGTGAAATCGAAATTCAAAACAACGTTAGTAAGTGCAGGACTAGTTATCAGACGTCTCCAATAACAAGTGCAAACATCCAACCAAGCGCAAAATCCAAATATAAAAGCGAATGAAATCTATTTTCTCCAACAAGGAGGTACAAAAACCATCTTTAAACTTCTTTGAAACGTTAAGTTAGAAATATAATATGGAAATTTGAAGGTTTTTTCAAAGATAAAATCAAATAACAAGACATTACACGTACATAGAGCGACTCGAACATCAAGTTCACAAATCACGATAACAAAATATATACAAAACACGCAAAAACAAAAAATTCGAATTCTTCGGGATAGGAGAATTAAGATAAAGTCGGCAGGAAGATCTACAAGAATTCGATAGTATTAACTCTACTAATACTCTAATCCTCAAGAGAATGCAATTTACCCAATTTGCAACTCATCATTTTCAATCATCAGAAATCCTACAAAAAATATTCCATAATCACGAAACTTCGAGTAACAAATCCCAATTATTCGAATCCAAATAGAATCTAGTAAGGTCAATCGGCACGGTAGACTCCACCACTAACAATCCACATGAAAGATTCATTACATACTCGAATCTTCTTAGTTTCATCAAAACTCTTACTAGAAACTACCAACAAAATAATTATCTATGGAAACATGATCGCTAACAACCACAAGGTAAAAGAAGCTTACTATGAAATCCTTTGATCCAATTTATTCCAAAATTCATTATCCTAAGTTATTAACAATGAACTTTCTCATCTTCAAAAGTTAAAACACAAAACCTCAAAAGAGATTAGTCACACAATCTCATTTCACTTAACTTTTGCCAATCATAGGGCAATGCGACCGTAAATCAATTTATTTAGCTCTTTCAAACTCTCAATACATCGGTTTTCGCTTATGACAATTTTCCTCAAGTTTGGTCATCCAATCCAAATTCCACAAGGCAATTATTCTCGTTAGGGTCCAACATTTAAAGACCACAATTTCCCAAGTAACACTTAAAGAATCACTAAAATTCTTAACCACAACTACCAACTATCATTATGCTTATTTCGATCCTCAAAATGATGTTGCAACATTAAGCTTTCATAGTCTAAAACCACTAGGAGAGTTTCATCCTAAGTTTATCCTTAATTCCTTATAATCATCTAAACATAAAACTAGTTTAATAGGACGGTTATGTACCATATTCGAAACTTCTTCAAAACACACCTACTAACCCTTACGTTAGCTAATAAGAAAAACTACCTCTCAAGAGAGTAGGGATAAATGAACATGATACAAGGAACATTAGGAAGCATCATTAAAGACTACGATAAGATGAAAAAGGCGAAGGCGAAAAAGGAAAACGAGGTTGAGGAAGAGACAAAGCAGATAGTAGAGTTATGAAGCTATCCGAGTAAGAAAGAAGATACGAGCATGCGATTTCTTAAAGATCAATCTTGACAAAAACATTCAAGAATGGAAATGAAAAGGAATGATGGCACGAGTAAGGGTTTAAGATTTAATCCACAAAGTTTCTCCTTTCAGACTTAGGGTGATAGTAAAGCAACTCATCCCAAACAAATGTCTCTTACAAGGGACCATCGTACCACAATCATCAAAGTAAGGTACACCTAGATTTAACAAATCGATTACAACCCAATTCATCCACCCTTTCATATAACACGGATTCCCAATTGCGGAATTGCAACTCAAGCATAGTAACATTCTCTCAAGTCCATAATTTGACACATTCCCAAAGGTTTCAAAAACCGAAAAACCAATAAGGAATTCTCCATACTAATCTCTTTTCAACTCCTACGGCCACAAGGTAGAACACCGAACAAAACGTCATTATCAACATCATATAGCCCACGAGTTCATTATTAACAAAGTACAACCTCAAGTCAAACATCATCATTAACGTTCCAAGGTATTTCCATCATAGCTCACATCATCAAACCTCGCTCATATCTATAATCTTCAAGTAATATGGTTCAACTTACAACGAAACCTTACTACCTCAAACGAGTTTCCGATACCATAAGATAAGATCATATCTTTAAATCCAAGAACTACAGCCAAATGCTTTTTCACCAAGCCTATACACTAACACATAAACTAGAATCCACAAGAAGTCACTTAGTCTCAAAAGCATTTTACAACTCAAGGCATCATCCAAATATTCTCACTTAGAACAACTAGCTCCAATTTAGACATGATCCTCAAGACACTCTAATATTTCTAAACTCCTAAATTCAAAAGATTAAACCGTTAATGGGTTAAGAAGTCTTAGCCAACTCATTCAATCTTACACCATCAAATACCATGAACTATCTACACATTAGTCATGGCAAGCATCAAGCATTAAAATCATCAACATACCTTACCACACTTTCCTCAAGGATACCAACTCTCACCACCCTAGGGTGAAATTAGACCTATACCATTTTCCTCAAATCACAAATTCATTCTAACAACACTAATAGTCCACAAAGTCTAAAATTCTTCCAACCAAGTACAATATGCCACAAACAAAAGGGTATGGCATCCACAAAAATGTTACAAGAGGAAGGTAAGGATACCAATGGTAAGATGGAGGAACTATCAAGAGTAATTTCCAAGAGGCAAACAAGTTGGAAAAGAAAGAAGCGCCTAGATAGAAGGAAGAGAGCATAATACAATAAGGACGAGAGAATTCAAAGATGAGGAAGAAATACACTTCAATTAGGCTTGTCAATCTTCAAATCTCCGGTAGAGGATACTTCATCTAGGTAACACAATGATCCACCTGAAAGTCCATAGACCTTAATTAGACTCTTCTAATTAGTTGCTAAATTACTTGTTAATTTAGTATATAATGATCTATGTAACATGCATGCAAATATAAAGACATTTATATAAAGGAAGAAATTTCCTCACATTGATATGGAAAATATAAGGGCACAACAAGAACTCCTTCTTGTTGTTCTTGAGCTACAAATATGGTTGAACACAAGTAATCTCCAAAGAAGAAGATCTCCTCTAAGTTTCACCAAGATTAACCCAAATAATCTACCCTTATTATTAACTAGATAATAAGATACATATAATACTACTAATACTAGACTATATTACTACACTAGTAATACTTAGTAAATATTAGTATTTGAGAGTTTTAGAGAGAAGATGAGTTTTGAGAGATGTATGATCAAATAAGCAAGAATGAAGTAGTAAAGGAATGAACAACAATTGTTCTCCTTTTATAGCCATGAGGGCAGGTTATCAACATCACAAAATGGTTATTTTTTCTTCTTATTTTATTGCCATGCAAAGTGGTAATGTGTTGTAGTGAATAAAATGATTTCATGTTTACTATTCATGTCATAAGCACATGTTGCTTGTGAGTATGAATAAGAACAACCATCATCACCAACAACTACACATCAACCGGCCATGTTAGCCTCAAATTGATCCATTTTGATTTTTGATATTTGTCCCACAAATACTTATTAATCATATGCTTAATTATCTTGTATAATTAAGTGTTAATTTGATCATATAACAATTATATGACACAAACAAATGAATAATATGTACTTAACATTTTAAGTAATATTCTACCATTATATCAATATATAATGGGCCCCACAATGCTTAGTTAATTTATTTTACAACTCTGTGTAAATATAATTAACTAATTACCTCTATCTCAAAACCTCAACTAATTTAGTAATTTAACGATTAATTACTACGTTAAATCTTATTTAATCGTATTAAAATAAGATATAAATTTATTAGTCAATTATCGCATAATTTGAAAAATAAACTTAATCGAATTTGAGTTCTTAACTCAATTTCTAACAATCAACTCTCGTACATATCGAAAGTCCCATAGACCTTAAGTAAGACCCTCTAAGTATTTACTAACTTACTTTTTTAGAATTTAGTTTATATGATCTATGTAACATGCATGCAAATATAAAAACATCTATATAAAAGAAGAAATTTCCTCACATTGATATAAAAATTATATGGGCACAACAAGAACTCCTTCTTGTTGTTCTTGAGCTATAAATATGGATGAACACATGAAATCTTCAAACTAGAAGACCTCCTTCAAGTTGCACCAAGATTAACCCAAATAATCTACCCTTATTATTAACTAGATAATAAGATAGATATAATACTACTAATATTATGACTATATTACTACACTAGTAATACTTAGTAAATATTAGTATATGAGAGTTTTTGGTGAGAAGAAGGATTTTAGAAAGAAGTATGACAAATGCACAAAATGAAGCAAGTATAAAATGAACACAAAATGTTCATAATATAGGCCATTTGGCCGGATGTCATAGTCCAAATATGGACTATTATTTTGCTCAATTTTGTCACATGCATTAGAGTGGAGTGTTGTAGGATATATGATGATTATTTCTACTTGTTATGTCACTTTCATAAGTAACTAAATAGTAAAAATAAGAACAAAATCATCACCATGTAACTACTACCAAAACCGGTCCATTATTGCCTAGTTTGGTCCATTTTGATTTTTGATATTTGTCTCACAAATACTTATTGATCATATGGTTAATTATCTTGTATAATTAAGTGTTAATTTGATCATATAACAATTATATGACTCAATTAAATAAATAATCTGTACTTAACATTTTAAGTAATATTTTACCATTATATCAATATATAATGGGTCCCACAATGCTAAGTTAATTTATTTTACAACTCCTTGTAAATATAATTAACTAATTACCTCTATCTCAAAACCTCAACTAATTTAGTAATTTAACGATTAATTACTAAGTAAAATCTTATTTAATCGTATTAAAATAAGATATAAATTTATTAGTCAATTATCGAATAATTGAAAAATAAGTTTAATCGAATTTGAGTTCTTAACTCAATTTCTAACAATTAACTCTCGTACATATCGAATATATGTAATGTACTAATTAACTGTATCGTATACAAATAATTATTTACTATTTGGATTTCATCCTTTATGTGTGACCGAAAGGGATCAGTTGATCACCGCCGTCAAACGACAATAACGTCAGAGCTCTGCTAGTTAGCCAACCGTATTGGAAATTTACGTTAATCACTTACTAATCAATAGATATCGTCAAT
>JAIUZE010047645.1:0-17997 GCA_022085475.1 Heliosperma pusillum | reverse complement strand
TAAATTTCACTAGTGTGACGATTATAATACAAATTTTTAATAAATCTCTAACATAATACTTAAAAGACATCAAAATTTGTGGGTTTATACCTAAGTTCAAGGATGACTACTATTTATAATCATAGAATCACCTTATGTTATAGTAAATTTTTGATGTGAGACAATTTACTATTTAATAGGTAATATATTCACCACACATACATTATTTTTCAATGTGGGACTAATAACAAACTAAGTAGAACTCCATCTTTTTCTATTTAATATTTATTTTTTATCTGTTACTAAACTATTATATTAATATTAGAATAATAATTATTTTTTAAAAGTTAATTATTAATTTTAAAAGTCATTTGTTAACAATATAAAAAAAATTGTTTAAAAGCCTGTGCGATGATCAAATTTATGATCACTTCACTTTATGATAAAATTTCAATGTGGGATAATTTTACTATTTATACATAGTATATATTCACCAGTCGCCATACCTACATTGTTTTTTAATGTGGGACAAATAACATATTAAGAAATCAGTAAGACAGTATGCAAGAGGCTTAAAAGATTTTGGTTTGAAACTTTAGATCCAAATATGATTCCAATTTGTAATTATAAGATCACCCACCTTATGATAATTTTCTGATGTGAGATAATTCTACTATTTATAAGTAATATATTCACCACATTTACAATATTTTTCAATGTAGGACAGATAATACACTAAAAATTACACCAAGTATGAGCAAATAATATGAGTTTCTATACTTTGCAGGGTTTTTTTTTACCACGAATGTAACTATATTATTTTCATAATTTTTTTTTACAAAACTTAAATTTTTAAAATAATACTTTTCTAAATTAATTTTTGATAATGTAAATTTAACCATTGTGGAGATAATAATACACAAACTTTTAAGAGATCTCTAAGACAATACTTAATTAAGAGGCTTAAAAGATTTTAGTTTGATATATAAGGTCCAAGGATGATTTGTATACATAATCATAGGATCACCCATCTTATGTAAATTTACGATATGGTACAATTTTACTATTTAGACATATAGTATATTACAAACTTGTAAGAGATATGTAAGACAATATTTAAGAGATTTAAAATACTTTGGGTACTTAAGACACTTAAAAGATTTTAGTTTGATATATAATATGTCCAAGGATGATTCCTATATATAATCATAGGATCACCCACCTTATGTTAATTTTACGATGCGGTATGATTTTACTATTTAGACATAGTATATTACAAACTTTTAAGAGATCTGTAAGACAATATTTAAGAGATTCAAAAAAATTTGGGTATTTAAGAGACTTAAAAGATTTTAGTTTGATATATAAGGTCCAAGAATGATTCATATATATAATCATGGGATCACCCACCTTATGTTAACTTTACGATGTGGTACAATTTTACTATTTAGACATAGTATATTACAAACGTTTAAGAGATCTCTAAGACTATTTAAAAGATTCAAAAATATTTAGGTTGATACCTAAGGTTTAAGGATGACACCTATTTATAATCATAGGATTACCTACTTTATGTTATTTTTCCGATGTGGGACAATTCTACATTTTATACGTAATATATTACCACATCTACATTATTTTTCAATGTGAGACAAATAATATATTAAGTAGTACACCATCTTTTTCTTTAAAATATATATTTCTATTATTTTTATTTTATAATCATTAAAAGATTATCCACTTTATGTTTTATATCCAAAGTACTATTTACGAAACTTTCCTAAATTAATTTTTTATGATTTAAATTTCACTATTGTAAAGATAATAATACAAACTTGTAAGAGATTTCTAAGACAATACTTAAGAGTCTCTAAAGATTTTGGGTGGATACATAAATTCCAATGATGACTCCTATTTATAATCTAATGAGCACCATATCTTAAGGTAAATTTTCGATGTGGGACAATTCTACTTTTTATATGTAGTATATTCACCACACCTACGTTATTTTTCAATGTGAGACAAATAACATACTAGTACATCATATTTTTCTATAAAATAATTATTTCTTGACTACTATTAAACTATTATACTAATATTAGAATAATAGAAAATATTTTAAAAGGCATTTCTTTAATTTTCATATACTTAGGTTATAGTTATATGATATTATAAACAATGTGGTAGTAAAAAATACAAAATTTATACTTTAATGAAATCAATTTTTGTTAAGAATCCAAATATGTAAGTTTCGAAATGTTTTGCATTATACCTTTTTTGTCATATTTATAATCAAATTTTTTTTACGTAAATAATAGTTGTGATATTAGAAATATTAAATAGTATCTTTTTGTAATCTTGCAAGATTTAAAAATAAATTTTTCAAAAACTGAAAAAGATGATATTGACCTCTAAAATCGCTCGAAAAAAGCCTCTTTTATATATATTGATGATTGATTGACAAGGTTGTAGTCCGCCCCCTAACGGGCGCGGTGTCCTAATTGCGTATGTAGTTTTCCGGCTCCATTCTGGTCTTAACCGTGTATTGTATTAAACCTAATTGACTGTTTGGAAACTACATACTTAGACATAGTATTAATTAAAAAAACATTGAAATTAGCAATATCATACATAATATTTAGTTACATGTCAGTTAATTTGGAGTAGACTTCATACGATGTCAGCTTAAGTAGATACAATAAAGTTCTTAGAGGACGTTTGTAAAATCGTATTACAAAATCTAAGCTGCGTCCTCATGTGATTTTTTCATCGAGATGTTTCGATTTGCAAAAGACATCACTTAATGTTACCTAAAGTATAACCCATATTAATTATTAAATACTGATACCTAACTCAAATTACCAAATATACCATGCCGATCCATGTTCGTGGTAGTTTTGCAGGAAAACCTTACGGCCCCCAATACGAAATTGATATTCCATGTGCATATGGCGACTCTATGGAGACGCCTGTGCTTTTAGATGAAGTGCCACGGTTACCTTTGGTATGAGTAGTTTAGGACTCGCAGTATTGTCTTCATTAGGGTAATGGTGGCAAGGATCTTGACCCATATGCATGCTCTCTTTTAGTTTGAGGTACCTGTTCTTGATGTTTTCGCATACAAAGGCATTGATTTGAGGAGGGTTTGGCACATAATTTGCGTCGACGACTTCAAGGTTGTATATAGGAACCAAGTAGTTGATACATGTTGCAGAAAGCTCTTGAGTAGATGTCCCTGGTTTTGCAGATTGGTTGCTAAAGGTAGTTGTGCAGCCATGGCCTGTATTGTAATGTGTAATGGAAATCCAAGCTGTGTAAGTGAACGGCATGTGTTCGACAATTCCTATGGGTGAACAGTTTGTAGGCAGTTTGTAGTTTAGAGATCCCAATGATTGAACGAAATCAATAGTTACGTAGTTAAGTTGGCCGAATTCCTGAGGAAGCAAATCTTCAGTTAATGGTATTTTTAGTAGACCCTTTTGTAACCGCTGAAGTTCCTGTCGTTTCAGGCGCCACAGACCTGTGACCCTTGCGCAAGCTTCCTTTCTAATAGTTGTTATGTCTTTTACGTAAATGTAGAGCCCCTCAATAGAGTTGTCTATGGACCTCACTATAACTGAAACCTTATTTGTTGTTCCGTTCAGTATGTTGTATCCCGGTGGCGGTACACCAAGGCATTTGGTAATGGCTAATAATAGGGGCTTAAACAAAATGCTAACTTTGGTGGTTGTTGAAGTCATTTCCTGAATTAAAATAAGCCATGAAAAATGACAAGTAAAAAGAGAGAACCTTTACTTGTGAAAGGCATAGCACAAAGTGAAAAAATAAATAAAGTAATATGTCAATGGATAAGCTACAAAAGTACTTACGGTACTTACTCAATTGAAAAGAAAAACAATTATTTTATGTTCGTATTGCCTTCATTATATAAGTGGAAGACTAATTAATTGTTTAAGTATGTGATAATAAGCTTAATAGTTGGCAGTGCACTAACATGAAGAGCATAATACACGCATTGGACGAAAATTTACTTTTAATCTAAACTATAAGTATTCTGAAGGAACACTACATCTATCAGTTCATATTCATGACCAACCAGTAACTCTAATTTTTATATAGTCAGAGTTATCATCACTTTTAGATTTCTTTGCTATAGAAATCGAGGGGTTGTATAATGTAGGGTGAATACGTAAAGGAGTAAGGATTACCTGTTGCAATTAGGAACGCTGCTAAGAGTTTTATGGAAACTCCCTGAGTATCACTTAGCGTATAATTGTTTCTAGGGAATCCATTTTTTTGTTTTCATGTAAATGTTTGATTGAAGGAAGTTGAAGTTCTTTTGGTTGTACTTAGTATATTAGCAAAACGTGCACAGTCAGTACAATTTTGTGGCTCAATAAATAGGGCAGTAATATGCTGCTCTCAAATCACAAATATTTTGTTGGCTTAGCATGTGCTTCTATCCTAGCTGGGCATTTATTTCAGTTTAACTTAATTTTACAGTATTGGTTGCTCATTCAAGACAACTTTGCTTTCATTGTTCCCTTTGGTTTACAAACTTTAGAGAGTTTATTAAATTGCCTTTCCGGATATTTTATTATATAGAACATGAATTAAGCGCTCTGATATAACACGTAACTTAGGGGAAATACTAAGATTAACATTGTCGACCACCCCCCGCGATCGCTTCGCGGGGTCCGACAGGGCATTCGACCTGTGGTTTAACCTGAATCGAATTAAGGTTGATAGGAGTCGCCACCAATTTTTGTGGAAACTTGGAACCGTTCAAGTTAAATTTACACCTTTCATCGAAAGCAATATGCAAATCGACTACGAGTGATTAAAGCTTAGAGACTTGTCTCTCTAAATCACTCAATTGAATGACTCTCGTAACCCATTGGATTCAGACACCCAGAAAACAATAGATTTTGAGTAAGGGGTGAAGGTCCGTGTTGGGAAGTTCATTGCTTGAACACCCAACCCCGCCCGTTTCATAACGGCCTCTACTAATCAAGCAATGGTTTTCAAAGGAATGTGTAGCTACGACGATTATGAAATGCAAACATTATTTTAAAAATATAATCCTAAGCAT
Organism: Heliosperma pusillum; assembly: GCA_022085475.1. Taxonomy (NCBI): domain Eukaryota; kingdom Viridiplantae; phylum Streptophyta; class Magnoliopsida; order Caryophyllales; family Caryophyllaceae; genus Heliosperma; species Heliosperma pusillum. Next base: position 12,926 of record JAIUZE010047645.1, on the reverse strand, counting down.
GTGAAATGCCGAGCTAGGTGGTCTAATGCATGTATGCTACTTCGTCGAAGTTGTTTAGCGTGTGAGTTTGTTGATTGAAACATAAATAAACAAACAAGGCTTGGAGGAGCGGGGAGCCATTTGGGGAACTATTCTATTACAACCCAGGCATCTCGCCACAAAATGACTCGATTTAGAACAAAAGAGATACAACTCGATCTATATACATAACTAAGACACACATCGATGTCCAAGGATTGTTATCAGAACGCAATGAACATTGATTGACACAAAAAGACTAAAGGCAAGAAGAGGGGCCTCGGTCACATAGCATTCGTCTGAGTGCCTCTCTCGTTATGCGTGCCCATTTCTCTTGTTTTGATCAATTAGACAATGTTCCATTGCCTAACGAGAGCACTAGCATAAATTGGGCCATAATATCTAGGATACTATGCGATTTAAGACACTTGTACTAACGATAAACGAATAGATGTCTATCTAAACGAAACAAGCATTTTAGAAAGACTTGTTTTGACTCAACTTGAAAATTAACCCATAATTTAAATGGTGCAAAATAACAAACAAGATACAAATTACAACTATCAAAAGGCAATCATGCATTCTACACGATCTAATGAACAAACAAACAACATTAATTCTATGTTATCGATCGTGGATAGGTAGATGATAAGCACGCACACCCATGCTAGCGAGATGGTGAGAGACAGATGGATTCATTAATTAGTTAATATAAGTTAATTGATTTTACAAGTTAAGTTATTTAACCTAAAGTGTCTAGTGAGTTAGATTATTACTAGTCATTATGAGATTGTTCAAAGTACGATTATCAAAAATAGCATTGATGTCTAATTTAATTTGGATCATATCTTTCTTCTTTCTCAATCAATTGACATCCTTGTTTGACTAATCCATGTTAATAATTTAGTGGACATATTAAATTAAACTAAGTAAAATGAAATGAAATAAAAATGAAATTTTGAAAACAAATCATTAGATGCATAATAAAAAATTAGTAATAATGATTAGTAGCATCATCGAATGTTAAGAAATATAACCACACAAACAAACAAACGGGGTAGTAATGATAATTAATGATAATTTATAGAAGTGAAATAAAATAAATAAAAAAAAGGGAAAGAGACGAGTTTTGTGCACCCTCAAGATACATCTAAATCGGGACGCCGTTTAGGAGTCGTGTATGATTTGTGATGTAGATTTCGAAAGAGGAAGGGTAAGTCTTCGACGGTTTTGCTTACACAATTGTCATCTTCAAACAAGTGTTATTCACAATTGTCGTTTGAGAATTTATGTTTGACATGGAGACCAAGAAATAAACAAGAAGGAATGTCAAAGAAATTAGTTGGAAAGACCAAACAAGTGTGAAACGAGAAGAAAGAATTGTTGCTTATAGAATTGTCATCTTCAGACATGAATATCTTGCGTTCTACAACTCTTATCAAGGTGATTCACATGTCAAAATAAATATATTTCTCTTAGCTTTCTAATGATAGGTCACACTTCGAATTCCAATGAGTAACAAAGAAATCGCGGTTGTTTGAAATTCATTGCACGGAGCTGAGAACCCGACTCGATCGAGCATATTCCTTTGCTCGATCGAGCAACCCAATACCTGGCGAGTTCTGTGTTTCCTAAGGTTGGTTTACTTAGTTCATTTCTTTAGTATAAATAAAAATCTTGTCTTTCATAATTAGGTTAAGCTTTAATTTAATAAGAAACTCCTAAAAACTCTTAGAATTAGTTTGCGATTCATATTATTCAAGATCGACAAGTTTATTTCTTTTGTTCATCAATCCTTTGAATTCGATATTTGTACTCTTCTACTCTTGTTATAATTATTCCAAAGTATTGTTTATCAATTGCCTTATTAATCATCTTCTTTATGTTATTAATTGTGTTTGCCTTTAATTATATTATCGTTGTTAGTTTAGTTATTATGAGTAGTTAATCCTTTAATCTAGGGTTAAAGGGGATCTAGGATGTTAGAAGTGGGATTACTTAATTAATTCTTTTGATTGTTGTTTTAATTCTAGTAGATTGATTTTGGCAAGAATTAATTAACTAGTATCGCATATTAGGATTTTCTCCGACCGGGTTAAGACTAATATAGACTACGCAATCGAATAGAATACGTTTAATGATAGCGACCACATGTTAGACTTAGATATAAAGGGCATAACCGAATCGACCGATCTTGTGACCTTAGGCAATTAGATTGATCTTTTAAGTGATTAAATTCCTTCCCCGGATAACATCCTAGTGAACCTGAGATCCTAGACTTTTAATCTCATTGAATTCATCTTTTATTATTATTATTATTATTATTATTATTATATATATATATATATTTTTTTATTATTATTATAAGATGCGCGCAGCTTTCATTAAAATAAAATGAAAAGTTTACATGAAGTTGGTGGGGAGCCGAGAGACAATCTGGGCCCCCACCCCCTTAGCTATAGCAAAACTAAGTCGAGCAAAAATATAAGCGGCCACACGAGCCCCAGCATCTTGTGATACCGAGAATTTCTGGATCCGCTTGAGCAAGTCAACAGCATCCGAGCCCAGCTCCCCAAGCGAAGAGAAAGAGAAGGGTAGGAAACCATAGCCAGCAGTCGCGCATAAATCCCCATACTTAGCACATTTGCGCTGAGCAGCATCGGCGACAACCCGTCCCGGCACAAAATTGGACATCCCAGTCTGAGTCAAGGGGGAAGACCCTGTCAAATCAACACACACATCACGCCCTCTGTCCCAGGAATAAAGAAGCAAATCCGCAGAATGAAGATATCTGTCGTGCCCGTCAACCAAACCGATATCAACCTCCTTACCCGCAGAAATACCAGACCTATAGCAGATTATGCCGATGCTTAACCCCCACAGTACAAGCTCTAGAAACAGCGTGGTCCCCATACACATCATCAGCAAAAACCCGAGAGCAAGCAGGACAAGGCCTAAATACCGCGAATAACGGAACACCGAGTCGATACCCCAGCACACAACGGTAAGTCCTCCTGTTCATGGTCTGACCCAACCCAGAGATAGGAACCGCACGCAACCAATCAGAGGAGTGGGCACCCTGCTGAGACTTCCACAACGCAAGCTAACGCGGTGTCAAAGAGAAAACAGATTCTGAAGAAGCAGCAACCGTCGCGAAATATATATCTGCCAATTTCTTCATAAGTTTAGGGGCAGCGATTTCACTTGGATCACGTAAAAAATCAGAACCTGTAGTTTCCGAAAACACCCGCAATGCATTGTCAAACGTAGGACCAGCACATATAATACCAGAAGGCCGCAGGAGCGTAGCCTGCAAAACTGCAGACTGCAAACGGGAAGCCAGAAAAGCATAGTGTAAAACATCCCCCGCAGCATAAACACCAAGTCCACCCAAATGAAAAGGGAAAGTGGCAAGGCGCCACTGCCAATCCCCAAAACCAGGCCCAGACGCGGTGACAATACGTTCCAAGCTAGAACGAAGCGCTGCATCAAAGCGAAGATGGACAGACCCAAAGACCCCCGGAGAGCAAGTACGAAGGGAAAAATAGAGCTTAGAAATACCAGTACAGGCCCAAAGCAGAAGCAACTCACATTGCGGGTCCTCAATCCTCGCGACTAAGTCCATAAGCTCAATGGTCTTAGTCACTCTCCTCGCCACAAGCTCACTGCCAAAAATGGGACAAGTACTGACAGGTCCACCCAAAACAGAGACACCACGCAAGGGCCGAGCAATAGTAGGGGGGAAAACACAGGGTAGCCGGCTCCGAGGATCCTCAATAGGCCAAAAGACCTCAGTCTTAGCCACATTAATATGGAGACCGAAACGAGGCCCATCTGCCATAATCAAATCCAAAACTCTCCCCACCTCTAAAGTGTCCCCAACAATGGTGCCATCATCCAAATACCATGCCTGCAAAGTAAGATCAAAGGAATCCCGGATGTTGCACACTAGGGGATGCAAAACCAAAGCAAAAAGCAAAGGGCCTAAAGGATCACCCTGCTGGACACCCTGACAAGACCACAAACAATGCTCCCCATAATAAAGACGGGCAGGGCTAGAGTAACAAAACTTCACCCAACGGGAAAGAACCGGACAACGACGGCGGACTTCCTGGAGCATAGTCACACGATCAACAAGGTTGAAAGCATTCTGAAAATCAACTAGCAACATAGACAATCCCACATCACCACCACGGGCCTCAATGAGCCGATTCAAGGCATGCAAGATATCCTCTCCTCCACCGGACACCCCAACCCCAAACTGAAGGCCAGCAAAATAAGTAGACAAAGAAGGACCAGCCAAACAAGCACCAACCTTAGAGACAAGACGTCTCCAGACAGTGCTAACAGCGATAGGACAAACACCCCCGTCCGGTTTAACAAGCGGCGTAAGCGGAGCGCTGACAATGTACTCACCAAGGGCCACAGGGCACGGGCCCTCCAAAAAAAGATTAACCACCCTAGTAAAAGAAGCGATCAAATCATCAGAGACAGCCACGGCCGCACCACTCAAACAGTCCATAAGGTGTTGGGCACGAAGCCCATCCCTCCCGCAAGAAGTGCCACGCGGGAAAGCACGAATCATATCCAAAATCACTGCCGAAGAGGCAGCAAGAGAATGATGATCCACAGGCAAAGGAGGCAATGAAGGAGATGGAGCGACAGGATGCTTCTCTCGCAAAGCACCAAGAGTGGCATCATTGTAGGGGGCGACGCCAGAGGAAGAAAGCACCCTAACAGCAGCAGTATAATGACCATCACAAATCTTCCGCCGACACTGGCGGAGGTTTAGCTCACTCAAATCCAGATCCTCCTCCACACAAAACGAAGGAGGAACCTCAGCCAAACCCTCCTGCAAAAGCTGCAAACCCCCTCCAGGCACCCCCCTAGGCAAGAATAGCCCTGGTAATACTCTCCTCCTGACGCTGTCGCCTAACAGCAGTCCTACACTCAAGATTACTCCTAGGAACGAAGGTCTTAAGCAGACAAAGAGGCAACACAAGCAAACGAACCCAGCAGGAGAGGTCACCAGGAGAGTCAGCCACATCATCCAAAACCCCCTTCAAAACCCGAGCAAACCCAAGACGACACTTAGGAGGAATAGATTTCACGGTGCGAAGACCCAAAGACAATAAATGATCAAGAGGAGATATAGACCACTGAGCAAACCCAACCTCATCATCAGATGAAAGAACCGAGGGAGACGGAGCAGGAGGTCTGGGGATACCATGAATAATAAAGGTAACGAGACCATCACCACAATCCGGAGGCGTAACAATATCACCCCGACTATGCCGACACCTAGAGCGAAAAGTATGAGTTTTAAAACACTCCCCACACAACCAAAGCCCCATCCGCTTCAAAGTAATCTCGGTATTAGAGAAAACGGTCAGACTATTAGTAAGAGTTTGACGCGTCAGACCCATAGCATCACCAAGACAATGTCGGTCCTGAAAATGCTTTTGCCAGGTGGCCTTAGTAAGGCCCTTACCACGACCATCCGGACACTCGTGAAGACTCAAAAAAGGATAACGAAATCGGACTAAAACAGGCATGGTACGAAACAAGCAAGAACAAGAGAACCACTAATGCACATGCAAGGGCACGTGCATGTGCATGGAAAGGGAAAGCCCAAAAAAATCAAAACAAAACTCTAATGATAAAAGAAAAACAAGCAAACGGCCGCACGACCAAGAGCCGAGGCACGACGGCTAACCTGCAACAACCACAAAGGCTGACACACGGCGGCTACCCACTCCATCAAAGGCGAAGCTAGCCGTGGCACCAACGGCGAAGCAAGCCGCGACAGCGCACCCACAAACCCAGCAAAGGCAGACAACAAAACGGATAAGAAACGTCGATATCGAACGGAATAGAAGAACCGGCAAATGACGGCGGTGAACGGACGGCCACAGGCGACAGAGTAAACTCCGTTGCAGGCATGACAACCACCGACGTTAGGCAGCAGCAACCACAACGTCCCCGTCACGCAATCAAAAATGCAAAATCGCAAAACCACGCCTGGAAACAGACTTGACGTACAACCACCAGCGTCCGGTCGATGACGACACTCAGGCGTCCCTCAGGCGCGCGACTCTCTCCTTACCAGACTCTGTGGTGGCCGGCGGCAGGCAACAACAAAAAAACCCACGCTCACTCACAAAACGCCCGTCAACCACCTAAACCCACGCTCCTCTCAATTATCAACCGACAAACGAACGGCCGGTGAAGAAGCAGGGGTGGGGAAGGTGGCCGGTGAGACAATGTGGGTAGAGAAGGTGGCCGCAGCAGCAATCAGCCCTAATCGCCTAACGCTCCCTCTCTCTCTCTCTAACGTTCAAAAGTTCTATTATTATTATTATTATTATTATTATTATTATTATTATTATTATTATTATTATTATTATTATTATTATTATTATTATTATTATTATTATTATTATTATTATTATTATTATTATTATTATTATTATTATTATTATAAGATGCACGCAGCTGTCATTAATAGAAAAATGAAAAGTTTACATGAAATTGGTGGGGAGCCGAGAAACAATCTGGGCCCCCACACCCTAAGCTACAGCAAAGCTAAGTCTAGTAAAAATATAAGCGGCCACCCGAGCCCCAACATCCTGAGATACCGAGAATTTCTGGATCCGCTTAAGCAAGTCAACAGCCTCCAAACCCAGCTCCCCAAGCGAAGAGAAAGAGAATGGAAGGAAACCATAACCAGCAGCCGCGCATAAATCCCCATACTTAGCACATTTGCGCTGAGCAGCATCAGCGACAACCCGTCCCGGCACAAAATAAGCCATCCCAGTCTGTGTCAAGGGAAACAAAAACCATAAACCCCAGATTTGTTACCTTTAAGACGAATAATAATAATAAATTTAAAAGATCAATTCAATGAGATTAAAATTCTAGGGTCTCAGGTTCACTAGGATGTTATCTGGGGAAACAATTTAATCAATTAAAAGGTCAATCTAATTGCCTAAGGTCACAAGATCGGTCGATTCAATTATGCCCGTTAGATCTAAGTCTAACACGTGGTCGCTATCATTAAACTTATTCTATTCGATTGCGTAGCCTATATTAGTCTTAACTCGGTCGATGAAAATCCTAATATGCGATACTAGTTAATTAATTCTGGCCAAAATTAATCTACTAGAATTAAACAACAGTCAAAAGACAACCATATGATTTAACTAACAATTAATCAAGTAATCCCCCTTCTAACATCCTAGATCCCCTTTAACCCTAAATTAAAGGATTAACTACTCATAATAATTAAACTAACAACGATAATATAACTAAGGGCAAACATAATTAATAACATAAAGAAGATGATTAATAAGGCAATTGATCAACAAGAATTTGGAAAAATAATACCAAGAGTAGAAGAGTACAAATACCGAATTCAAAGGATTGATGAACAAAAGAAATAAACTTGTCGATCTTGAATAATATGAGTAACAAACTAATTCTAAGAGTTTTTAGGAGTTTCTAATTAAAATAAAGCTTACCCTAATTATGAAAAACGAGATTTGTATTTATACTAAAGAAATTAATTAACTAAACAAACTTTAGGAAACACGTAACCCGCCAGGTATTGGGTTGCTCGATCGAGCAATTGAACCTGCTTGATCGAGTCGGGTTCTCAGCTCCGCGCAGTGAATTTCAAACAACTGTCATTTCTTCGTTACTAATTGGAATTCGACGTGTGACCTATCATTGGAAAGCTAAGAGAAATAAATTTCATTTGACATGTGAATCACCTTGATAGGGGTTGTATAACACAAGATATTCAAGTTTGAAGTTGACAATTGTGTAAGCAACAATTCTTCTTATCGTTTCACACTTATTTTGTCTTTCCAAATAATTTCTTTGACATTCCTTCATGTTTCTTTCTTGGTCTCCACGTCAAACATAAATTCTCAAAATTCCGAGTCCATTTCGCTTTGCAAGGCATCCAATGCTACCGAATCGCACCGAATCTACACAATAGCACAGAAAAGCGAGAGTATCGACATTCTAACATATAATGGCATCTAATCATATAATTAAGGAAAAAATCGTCATAAAAGTGACCAAGGGGAGGCATAAACTGTTGGAGTAGGTGTCCTCCACAATAGTGCGCCACATAATAAATCTTGTTAAGGAATATAATTGGGATATTTATTGACTATATATATGATTAGTCAGTTGATTAACGTAAATTAATAACGGTTGGCTGACTAGAGTTTGACGTTATTGTTGTATGACGACGGTGATCAACTGATCTCTTTCGGTCACACCTATAGGATGAAATCCAAATAATAACTAATTATTTGTATATGATACAGGTAATTAGTTCATTATATATATTCAATATGTACGAGAGTTCATTGTTAGAAATTGAGTTAAGTACTTAAATTCGATTAAGTTTATTCTTCAATTATGTAATTGACTAATAAATTTATATCTTATTTCAATATGATTAAATAAGATTTAACTTAGTAATTAATTGTTAAATTACTAAATTAGTTGAGGTTTTGAGATAGAGGTAATTAGTTAATTATATTTACAAGGAGTTGTAAAATAAATTAACTAAGCATTGTGGGGACCATTATATATTGATATAATGGTAAAATATTACTTAAAATGTTAAGTACATATTATTTATTTATTTGTATCTAATAATTGTTATATGATCAAATTAACACTTTATTATACAAGATAATTAAGCATATGATTAGTAAGTATTTGTGGGACAAATATCAAAAAATCAAAATGGACCATATAAGGCCATAGTGGCCGGTCATGTTGTTAGTGGTGAGGTGATGATTGTTGTTCTTATACATACTCACAAGTCACCAAGTGAAAGTGACATAACAAGTACACCATAATCATCACTTACACTACAACACACCACCACTTTGCATGGCAATAAAATAAGAAGAAAATCACTCTCTTGGTGATCAAAGGGGCCGGCCCTCTTGTCCATAAATAGGACAATTGTTGTTCAATTTATTACTAGTTCATTCTTGCTTATTTTATCATACATCTCTCTAAAACATCAACCTCTCACTAAACTCTCATAATACTAATATTTTCTAAGTATATTACTAGTGTAGTAATATATACTAATATTAGTAGTATTTTATCTATCTTATTATCTAGTTAATAATAAGGGTAGATTATTTGGTATCATCTTGGTGCTGTGGGAAAATATCCGTATACTTCCCTTTAAATCATTCAGTATTATAATGAAATTATGATTATATTATTAATAGTCATAAAAGAAAATGCATAATAAGCGAGAGATTAGAAATAACCTTTAGTCCTTGCTTTAATGGCCTAAGAACAATATCAAAATGATGATATCTCCTAATCGTAGCACCCAAGATAGAATGAGAAATGCCCTTGAATTTGCTAGAATGTTTTGTGAAAAGTTACTGCTAACTTTTTAATTTTGTGATGTGTAGAGATGAAGGCACAAGTGATTTTAGGGTTAAAAGAAAAAAAAAATTTCTTCTCTTATTCCTATTTCACACGGCACCAATGTTGTTATTAGGGGAGATATTTTCTCCTCTAATTAACCACTAATGGACCGAAAATTGCAGAGTGAATCTGGACTTTATTTCGGTTAAATTCGCTTTAATATATAATGTGTATTATTATTATAAATGTCATTTGTGTTGTCATGTATTAATATGTCCATACAACATTTTGTAGTCGATACATTAATACCGGTCTGACAACATCTAATATGACAATCGTATAATATGTACGTTAATTATAATTATCCGTATAATTATAATTTGCTAATTCAATATAACATTTTATATTCAATTACGAATTAACATTTTAATTCGCATAAGCTTACATTATATATATGCTAATTAAATACAACAGTTTATATTTAATTACGAATTCCTTTTAATTCGTCTCAGCTTATATTATTTAATCGTTATTAAATAATCGTCTCATCATCACATTGACTAACCTTTTAGTCAAATACACTGACTAACCTTTTAGTCATATAATAGAGCATCAATATGATTATTTTCTCAAATAATCACATCTCTCAAACACATCTTCTAGGTGTGACTTTTAGGGACCAGTTGATCACCGCCATCTGTATGACAATAACGTCAAACTTATCTAGCAAGCCAACCGTTATTGATGAACGTTAATCAACTGATTATAATATAAAGTATACCCTGTGAACCTACAGAGATTTATTTATGTTATTGCACTAACTGTGGAGGACACTAGCTCTAACAATCTCCCACTTGTCCGTACAAGTGTATGTGCGATAACCGATTCTCATATCCATAATACATTTCTCCCACTCAATGTAAACCAATTTGCAAAGTCCGTATTCACAAAGGTCGTAGTTTACAAGTGATCAGTATCAAGAGTGGTTTCCCCGACTAGAGAGTAACTTAACTGATAAACGAATCTTTATTCGAGCATGGCCATGCATTTCAGTTACAGCTCCTCGAGTGGCCCTGAGAAATAACATAACCTGATAAAGGTTGGATGTTTTCTTCAACTCGAATCTTGCAGATACAAGCGCAGTATGAAATGACCCAGTAAAAATCTACTTAGGCTCTTGTTACGGTCGACCATGAGAAAGAAACCAAAGTCACCCAAAAACTGCATTAATCTCAAGAAACAGTCGATAGTCAAAAGAATCGACTCTAGGAACACTATGGACGTCCTATCCACGACCTGACACCTAATGTTCTGAAACATTTAGGACTCCATAACGTTGTCACAAAATTGTCCTGCGAGGTATCATTTTTACTCGCATATGTGATCGATCAGTCAACTGTTTGACTTATGGCTCGTTGAACCCACCATCAATCGACTTCACAGAATAATTGCCAGAGTTATTAGCTCATGTAGGCGATTACGGACCAAAACAAATATAATATAATTCAGTTCACTTTGTGGCGTTCAATGTTGTCAGTACAACCCACATGAAAAACAAAATATAAAACAAAACGATGATTTCATAGATAGTTTTATGAAAAAGATACAGGTGTCTAATCCATATAAAACAACTAATATAACTCGGGAACACATTTGATTCCCATGGAAATAACGTGCCCTTCATGCTTATCATATCTCAATGGTTTAGTGAGAGGATCTGCGACGTTATCATCCGTAGCAATCTTGTCTATCACTATCTCCCTTTGCTCCACGTAATCTCGGATCATGTGAGCCTTCCGTTGTACATGCCTAGACTTGTTGCTGGACTTGGGCTCCTTAGCCTGGAATATGGCACCACTATTATCACAATAGATGGTGATCGGGTCATCCGAACTAGGAACAACAGTTAGTCCTTGTAAGGATTGACGCATCCATATAGCTTCCTTCGCAGCCTCTGAAGCAGCATAGTACTCGGACTCAGTCGTAGAATCTGCTATAACACTTTGTTTGGAGCTTTTCCAGCTGACCGCAACGCCATTAAGAGTAAAAACGAATCCAGACTGAGATTTCGAGTCATCTCGATCCGTTTGGAAGCTAGCATCTGCGTAACCGATTGCGCATAGCTCAGTGTCACCTCCATAAGTCAATACCCAATCCTTAGTCCTCCGTAGGTACTTAAGGATATGCTTAACAGACATCCAGTGTGTTTAACCTGGATTGCCTTGGTACTGACTCGTCATACTCAATGCATATGCCACGTCTGGACGTGTGCATATCATGGCATACATGATCTATCCTATAGCTGATGCATAAGGAACCCGACTCATGCGCTCGACCTCTTCCGATGTCTTTGGTGCCTAAGCTTTACTCAACTGCATCCCAGAAATCATTGGAAGGTTCCCCTTCTTGGAGTTGGTCATGCTGAACCTATCAAGAATCTTATCTATATAAGACTCCTGACTGAGGGATAACATCCGTCGTGATCTATCTCTGTAGATACGGATCCCCAAAATTCTTTGTGCCTTGCCCAGATCTTTCATCTGGAAATGGTTCTTTAACCAAACTTTTACCGAAATTAAGAGAGGTATGTCATTTCCAATCAAGAGTATGTCATCGACATACAATATTAGGAAGACAATCTTGCTCCCACTCGACTTGATATATAAGCATGGTTCCTCGACCGATCGAGTAAATCCATTCTCTTTTATCACCTGGTCGAAACGATGATTCCAACTCCGAGAAGCCTGCTTAAGTCCATAGAGGGAACGCTTAAGCTTGCATACCTTCTTAGGATTTTTAGGATCAATGAAACCTTCGGGTTGTACCATGTACAACTCCTCCTCCAAATAACCGTTTAAGAAGGCGGTTTTCACGTCCATCTGCCAAATTTCATAGATCAGGAAAAGCGGACAATCTCTGAATAGGTATATGTTTATCCTTCTACTTAATGCTTTATTTTGTAAAGCCATTTGCACTGAAGAGGCCGAACCTTATCAGGTAAGTCAACCAGATCCCATACGTCATTCTCCTACATAGAGTCCATCTCGGATTGCATGGCGTCAAGCCATAGCTTAGAGTCGGAACAGGTCATGGCACCTTTATAGGTAGCGGGTTCGTTACTCTCTAGGAGTAAAATGTCATCTCTCTCATTCTCCTCGACCATACCAATGTATATGTCTGGAGGAATAGAGTGTCTACCCGACCTCCTAGGTTCCAAAGAAATATTAACCGCAGCCGATGATGAAGGAACAGTTTCCTCCATTGGTTGCTCGGTTGTTGGTTCTTGAATCTCCGACAGATCGAAGGTTCCATTACTTGTCCTATTCTTGAGAAACTCTTTCTCTAAGAACGTCGCACTAGCCGCAACAAAAACTCGATGTTCGGTAGGCGAGTAAAAGTAATGACCAAACATCCCTTTTGGATAACCAAGAAAGTATGTCTTGACCGATCGTGGGCCGAGCTTATCGTCAGGTCTCCACTTTACATAAGCC
>JAIUZE010047644.1:0-19135 GCA_022085475.1 Heliosperma pusillum | reverse complement strand
AGAATAAGAGTATAGATTTAGAAATCAGCCTCCGGTCCTAGCAATTGGCGTAAAGAACAGAGATATCAAAGTAGATATCCTCCTAATCGTTGCACCCAAGATGCTCCGAGAAATACCCTTTTCTTTTGCTAGAAAGTAAACCTCTTACGCGATCTCACTGTTGAGAAGAAGGGTTTGTGTTTTGTCAAAAGTTACAGTTAACTTTTGTCTTTTTGTGATTTTGTTGAGATGGAGGCAGTCAGTGAGAAATTAGGTTAGAAAATGAAAATATGAATTTTCTCTTCCTCCTTGTTTCCTTGTGTTTCTCACGGCACATAGGGTTTTTATATGGGGAGATATATTGTCTCCTCAAATATAACTACCCATTGACTAAAAACCGAGTGTATCTGGATACTTAAGTTTTTGGTCATTTTAGCTTCCCATATAATGTAATATCTTATAATCGTCGTTTTACATGGACCGACATTATAATACATCATTAATTATAAATATCCGTATCTTTATAATTTGCCAATTAATTATAACAGGTTTATGTTTAATTAGCTTACATTATATATCCAATTTACGAATTACAGTTAATTCGTCTCAGCAAACTTTATTTAATCGTTATTAAATAATCGTCTCATCATCACAATGACTAACCTTTTAGTCAAATACACTGACTAACCTTTTAGTCATATAATAGGGCATCAATATGATTATTTTCTCAAATAATCACATCTCTCAAACACATCCTATAGGTGTGACTTTTAGGACCAGTTGATCACCGCCATCTGTATGACAATAACGTCAAACTTATCTAGCAAGCCAACCGTTATTGATAAACGTTAATCAACTGATTATTATACAAAGTATACCCTGTGAACCTACAGAGATTTATTTATGTTATTGCACTAACTGTGGAGGACACTGGCTTCAACAAATGGATATATGGATGAACTTCCTAGTTCCAAGTATAGGAACTCTCCTTGGTGATGCACCTAGACTATCCCAAATCACTATAATATTACAATACTAGTGTAATACAATAATAGCCCTTAATAATAAGTCTAATACCATTGTCACTACTCTTAGTAACAATCTCAAGATATTAGAAATATGAGAACTTGAGTTTGTGTGAAACTTATTAAGTTTCTAGTGTGAGAAAATGAATTAACAACATATGTTAATCTAAATGTGAGATGACAAGTAGTGATTAAGAAGAAAACCATCTCCTTATTTCTATCACTATGATCGGCCACCCATAGGACAAGGTGAGCATGCTTAACCTTTTTGTCTTTACAAAGCATTAGGCTTTAGGGCTAGTTGTAGGTTAGTAATAATTATGTTCTAATCTTAATTAGAACACTAATAATTACACAACCATCTACCCATCCTCACAAAAACCGGTGCGACTACTTAAAATGGAGTCCATTTTATAATTTGTGATTTTGTCATTTGTCACACATGTGACATGTTATCTTATAATATAAATATGTATTTAACTAGTTTAAATACAATTTCATGCCAAATAAATTAAACTTAACATTTTAAGTAATAATTTATAATCACACATATATAAAATGTGTCATCTCATATTTGGTTGATATGATCTACAACTAATTGTAATTATGATCAACCAATCATGCTTATCTCAAATGTTTCATAAACATTAAGCATTCTAATATAACAATTATATTATTGAATCTTATTTAATCATATTACAATAAGATATATTTCTCACTCATAAACTCATTTTGTTTAAGGGATTAATTAATCTGTATCGTTATACAATTAATTAATATTCTTGATTAGGGAATCGTCCTTTCGGTGTGACCTCAAGGGATCAACTGATCACCACCGTCATACGACAGTAATGTCAAACTCTAGTAAGCCAATCATTACCGATTAATGTGGATTAGTTGACTATAATGTTAATCATCCCTTTGTATTCTCGTTAATGAGATTTAATTAAGTGATCGCACTATTGTTGAGGACACTCACTCCAACAATCTCCCACTTGTTCGCAACAAGTGTGCGTCACCAATTCTCTTTCTCCTATTTTAATCTCCCACTCAATGCAAGGTGTCTTGTAGGTCGTACTTGCACGTGATCATATCTAGAGTGGTTTCCTCGATCTGGAGAGTAACTGTTTGACCGGAATTGTCTACCGTAGATACCTTCCAAATTTGGCCACGCATTTCCAGTTCACTACTCCTCGAGTGGCCTTGAGATATTGGATAACCCTGACAAGGGGTTGGCCAATTCCTATCGCATTGTTCCCTTCGTACACTCATAGTCTGTTACACCCTCGAATTTGCGGAAAGATAAACAAGTAATTGAAATAAATAAAAGATGAGAATACGTTTTTAATAGGTTCACTTTAGTGAAAATCGGTATATTTTAAAACCGGAACCTACCATTAAATATATTCATCATAACAAAGGTGTCTTAAAGAAAAAGGTTCATAACAAAAAGGAAATAATATTATACATAAGAAGTATCTAAACCGGGAGACATATCTCCCTAATAAATACGGAAATAAAAGAGTGTATTAAATAATACAATCCTAAGAACCGAATATAGGTCCAAGGTAATTCTTCACTCGCTAGCTCGTCAATGTACCCAAGTATGCATCACAAACCTGCCAACCGCATTAAATATAAACACGGAAGCCACAGTCAGTGGGGAGTAACTTCGAGTTCTCCCAGCCACGAAATGTCGAGTTTAATAAAACATGAATAACAAAAAGAGATGTATATGGAAAATACAAAACCTTAACATATACGATATGCTTTTCATGTTATGAAACAATTAACTAACATATAACCTAGCATATGAAAACTAAGCTACTCATCGCACTATCATGCTGAATCAGTTAACACCTATACGGACGAGGAGGGGAAGCTGGTATTCTAGCTCAATATTTACGATATACAACATGGCCTTGTGACACCCTCAATTTGCGGGAAAGAACAAAATATTACTATAAAAGATGAGATACATAACGAATGTGTCTTAAATAAAGGTTCACAAAAGGAAAATAATATTATACATAAAAAATTATACAAGACGGGAGACATACTCCCGTATAAATATGGAAATAAAAGAGTGTATAATAATATACAATCTAAGAACCGAATATAGGTCCAAGGTAAATACTTCGCTCGCTAGCTCGTCAATGTACCCAATGTATGCATCACAAACCTGCCAACCGCATTAAATATAAACACGGAAGCCACAGTCAGTGGTGAGTAACTCCGAGTTCTCACAGCCACGAAATGTCGAGTTTAATTAATGAAACATGAAAAACATAAAAGCAATGTATATATAAAATACAAAACCTTAATATATATGATATGCTTTTCATGTTATGAAACAGTTAAACTAACATATAACCTATCATATGAAAGCTATCTGTGATCCGAAATAAAATATAACTCGAGGTAGGGAAGCTGGTTATGCTGGCTCAGCGTTACCATGTAACATGGCCCTGATACACTCAAACCCTAATCAACACGTAATCATGTGAATCAGTTAACAACCGTTAATCCAAACTCTATCAATCCTAGCCGGCTTGCATCTCACCTTCTAGAACTCATAGAATCATACATACATGAAAGACCAATCCTTCTACAAACAGGCATAAGTTCTTAGTACAGTCGATAGAAGACTTCTGTAACTCGAGGCTATACCACAAGGTAGGAAAACATCCTAGTCCTAGACTGATCAGACCTAGCGACAACAGCTATTCCGTTCCCCGTCCCATGACATAACCGTCTATGAGAAACTCTACTAGGCGACCCCCTAAGCAGAGATGGCTAGTACTTAAGCTGGTTCCAACCCCAAAACGTATTAGGCAACCATGCCCCGACTTGGATATAAACCCACCAAGCCGAGACACAAAAGCTATCAAGCGGCAAACTCCGTATGCTCGTTAAAGATAGTACGGGCCTATCAATGTCGTAGTCCAAGCTACTCATTTAGAATTAGAATGGTCAAGACGCCATATTCTCATAATTCTCTATGGGTACTTAGTCAACACGACACCAACCATAAAATAAAACAGTCACGGGGAAACATCCTATCATGTGACTATTTGCATATCAATAATAATCAAATATCATATCGCCTCATATCTACCAAGGCTAATTCATAATTAAATACAACCTTACTTGAAGACAAATCCCCGACCCGAGTCCCGCGACGGGTCATCAGTCAAATCGGGGCTGACTAGATCTTAGTTTGACCAAACCCGTTGGATCAAACCGCTAGAAGCAGAGTCTTTATCACATAGACATAAAATCAACATATTCATTACATGTTATTTTATTAAGACTTCTAACCTGTAAATATTAACAAACATCCAAAACCCGTGTTGACTTAAAGAATATAGAATTTAAACTACGATCTCGTCTTATAATTTCTAACATGTGAGAAATAATAATTTAATGAAAAACCTTTTTAATTAAATATTTTACTTATTAATATTTCTCGCTTGCTAATTATTACAAAACGCAATAAAAATGACGATAACTCAAAAACCGTCACAAGTCCCAAAGTGGGACCCACGGGCTGAGTTGGGCCGGACCCCACATGGGCCTGGACTGGGCCCACGGACAGATTTGGGCCTGTTTTGGCTGTTTTGACGATTTTAATAAAACCCGTTTCTAATTATTTCCCGCATGCTTATCATAATTAAAACCCGTCAAAACAACAACATAACAATCAAACATCGACACAACCCAAAGACCAAAACCCGGACCCACCTCGGACCAACCCAGACCGGTCTGAACCGGCCTGGACCGGCCTGGTTTGGACCGGTTTCCAGCCACTATTTCGGCCACCACTAAACAACCACCCCCAATTGTTTCTTACATGTTTTAATTAATCAAACCATCATTTTAACAACCAATTTAACCATCCAACATACAACAATCATCATCATGAATAAATCATAAAAATATAACAAGAACACCAACATATTTATAATTCCTACAACATAATAAAATTAACAACTTATCATGTTACTAACTAAAAATCATAAAATCATAATAATATAAACAAAAACTAAAGATGAACCAAAAACTAAAGAAAACCAAAGCTACTAAGGTATGTAACATCTATTCGTCGAGTAACTCGGAATCGTTACCTTAGCTTAGCTAAAATCAAGTAGCACCAAAATAATAAGAACCAAGAAAATAAGAAACTCGTCTTCTAATCATCTCCTAAAATATATGAGTCACCAAACTCGTCTTCAAAATCTTCCCCTATAAGAAATGACAAGAAAAACATTATTAGAACTTAAAATATGATTTTCCATAATTAAAGTGTTGAAAACGATTTTGTCGGAATTGAAATAAAACCGTACGTGAAGATGGGGAGCGAAGAGTAGAGTCTAGAAATATAAGTTAGGACGGATTTAATTAAGAAATGAAGATTTTATGAAGGTTTTGCTCAAGAACGATGATGAACAATTGAAGAACACGAAGAACAAATGAAGAACGATTAAAGAAAGTGATATTTTGATCTTTATTTGATTTGTTGTAAAATGAAAAGTTGTTGGTGAGTAATGTGGGTTGGTTGAGCCGTGTAAATATAGACAAATAAAGATGTCGGGTTTTGAAATTGTTGTTACGTAATTGACTCGCGTTTAATAATTATTTTACGGTAAACGATTAAATATAATTAACGATAAAGTTAATTAAACTAAATATCAAGATATTATGATATTGAAATGAAAAATAATGAAAATATCAAGGCTTAAGAGTGGGTAAGGGAGCCGTGTGATGTTGAGCTGGTCGGGTCCGATTTCGAGCGTTTTGCGTAGTTTTCGTTAACTGATCGATAAAGTAAATAGTTATCTAGATATTATGATATATTAATCAAAAGTAATGAAAATATCAAGGTCTATTAGTGGGTAGGAGAGCCGTGTGGAACAAGGTGATATCGGGTCTGATTTTTTTCTCGATTTGCGTAATCTCCGTTGACGGATCGATAAAGTAACAAATATCTAAGATATTTGTATTAGTTTAATCGAAAGAATTAAAATATCTCAAGTGAGTGGAAAACGCTGACATGGGCGCGTGACTCATGCCAAAGTCGAGTTTCGAGTTTGTTACGGGATTTACGATGAGTCGGGAATAGTTAAATAACGTTCGGTTAAAACCGTAAACGTTATTCTTTAAATTCCGAATAAATTCAAAATAATTATATTAAATTATGATAAATCTTAATAAATCCAAATAAAAATAAATCAAAAATATTATTTTTTTAAATAAAATTTCGGTCTTCAAACTTATGAGGCGAGTCGGGAAAAAGTCAACGGAAGTCAAAGTTGACTGAAAAGTCGAGAAAAGTCGAAGATGACTTAAAAGTTCAGAAAAGTTTAAAACGACTTTAAAAGTCAAGAAAAGTAATTGACGACTTTAAAAAGTCAAGAAAAAGTCAAAGACGATTTAAAAGTCAAGAAAAGTCAAAGATGACCAAAAACGGTCTTTTCATGAAATCTCTCAGAAATTCCAAATACGAACGCGGAATTTCAAAATAAGACTCGGAACAAAAATTCCTATTTTAAAAACTTAAGTTCTACTGAAAAGTGTTAGTAAATATTTTTACTAGAAAAATCGGGTATATTTCGGGTTGTTACAACAATGATCATATGATTAAGGATTGCCCTACATGGAAGAAACTCAAAGACAAAAATCAACGAGACAAAACCAAGAAGGAATTCAAGCAAGTCATGATGGCTTATTGCTGGGGAGATCTCGACACAGAAGACGACGAGTCAGAGGAAGAAGAAGTCGCCAACCTGTGTCTGAGCAACGTCAGTCTTGACCGAATTTCTGACAGTGACAACGAGAGCGAAGCCGAGATGTGCCTTGTCGGCAACTCAGATTCAGAACCAGATTCAGAAGATGATGAAGAGGTTAGTCATCTTGAACTTAAAAAAAAGTTAAGAAATTGTCTAAGAAGTCTTTAATTAAGTATTTTGAAGAAATATTAGATCATTGTCATGAACAAAGTCTTGAATTAAAAGATCTTAAGGAACAAATTCTTGACATTCTTGAGGAAAACCAACTTCTAAAGGCCAAAGCTAAAAAGCTCAAATCTAAAGTTACGGCAACTTCATCTACAACTTCAGACATGACAAATGTTGAGAAAGAAGCTCTTGAGTCTAAAGTTATCGCTAATGAAGCTATAATCTCAGAGTTAAAACTCAACATTAAGCATCTTCAAGCCAAAGTTATAGCTAATGAAGCTATAACTTTAGAATTGAAGAAAGTCAATGAGCTTTTAAAATCTGAAGCTGAGGCAAAGAAAGTTGCTATCATTGATCACAAGAAAGAAAAATCTTTTCTTTCTCAGCAATTGAAAGATATAGAGGCTAAATTCTCCCAAGCCAAAAGTCAACATGATGAGGAGAAATTTATCTTGAACAAACGCTTTAATGACTTTCGTGAAAACTTTAAAAAGAAAAATCCCTCCAAAGACTCGAATGTAGACCATTTGTTATATGAAAAAAGAAATTCAATCTTTGAAGGAATTGCTCCTACATGCACGAAAAGTTCATGATAAATGGGAAGGAAGTCAGAAAGTCTTAAACTTCCTTACCGAACAGTTTAACAATAACATGAAGATGGGTCTAGGACATAAATGTTATAGTCGTAGAGACCATGATAAATGCAAATCCACTCCTTCTGACCGTGATTTTTGAAGAAGGATGTATGTCAATCTTTCAGAATATCTGATTTGCAATTATTGTGGTCACAATGGTCATGTTAAAGAGAATTGCGTTAAATATGTCAACGACAACAAAACTCAAACTTACTTTGTTAAAGAACATGACATGTCTAGTATTGATGAGTCTGAACCTGAACCTCAACGTGAAGAATTTAGAAATAAGTTGTCCATGTACATTGTTTTGACTTACTATTTTTGAAAACAAAGCTCATAGTACAAGTCTTGACCGTTTTTGACATACCTTATGCTAATTAGATTTGACAATTTTTGTTGGTAAACCACTTAAAATTCTGAGGTCTTTAGAGCTTCCTAGGCTAGGAACATCAATAAACTAGTCTCATTGTCTTTAGGCTTGAGTGTGGTACTCCTTGTCGAATATGTAACATCAAATTGCATAAGTGTGACATTAGTTTCTTGATACTATACGCGTTTGTTTGATAAGTGCATGAGGAAAGGCGGTTCTTTCTGTTCAAATAAGCCTCACAAAGCCAAAAAGACTTGATTTTATACCCTTATTATTGAGTTATCTATGTTTAGCCAATTTGAGCCTTTTGTAGCCAGTTTTATAACCTATCTAAAAGCTACATTCCTAGAATTTGCCTACTTTATCGGGACCGTCGCAGTTGCATGTTTTTCTTATCTACTTGTCTACTATGGTTGGGTCGGGATTTCTCAAAAAGAATATCAAATGGGTGTAGCAAGTATGTTGGCAATTGTGTCATTTATTCCCTTTGTTGAAAAAAAAAGTTATGAAGCAAAAGAAGAAAAAGAAAAAAAAAAGAAAAGAAAAGAAAAGAGAAAAAAAGAAAAAAATATATATATGTTGCTTCATTGAATTATTCAATGGATAATGAAAGGGATTATACTAGAGTCTAATGCATTTTTCAGAGAGCAATATCGATATCTCTCTTGTGTTGTCAAAGTTTAAGATAATTTCTCTAGTTGGTGTTGGTTTGTGCTAGTCTTGTAGATTTGTTTTGGTAAGTGTCGCTGCGACTACCGGTCTTAGCCCCACATTTCCATACGTGCCTTGGCACAATCCACTTCTATACCTTCACTCATTAGCCTCCCTTTTTGTCATGATTCATGTACTTTATAGCGAATGCGTATTAGTTGGGGAAATTACTATCACATTAGAATGCATGCATGTTTCATAAGTTGAGTGAGTGTTTCTGTTTCTTTCTATCTTCACAAAACTCACCTTTACATAAACTTATGAGTGCTTGAGTGAACCCGCGAGAATCCGACAAATTGAGCCTTGCAAAATAGAAAAGTATTTGGTTTTTGTCTATACTACGGTATCATGTAAAATCTTGGAATATGAGCTGCGTTTTCTACTTTCTCGTGCCTTTAAATTTGTTTTATTGGTACAACTTGGTCATTACTTTGTTATAGATATGGATAGCTTGGGATTTGTATGTGCTTTAACATTAGCTTTGAGTTTTTCATTCACCATTTGTATGTTTGTCTTTGTATGTGTCGAGTGCTTTTCTTAGGGACAAGCAAAGGATTGGTTTGGGGGAGTTTGATGATCATTATTTATACACATATTTTATGCTTCCCTTAGTTGCATTTAACTCGATTTACCGTCTTTCCTTGCTTATTTCTATGCTATTTTAGCTAGAATATAGATTCTGCCGCTTCTGTTATGTTTTAATGCAGATTGGTTGCATTTGGAGATTTTTGAGTAGATATGAAGCATGGCGGAGTTGGATCGTAGAAGGTTAGGCACGGAAATCAAGAAAGAAAGAGAAGAAATGATGAAAATCAAGAAACGAGCCATTTTAAAGGGCTGCTCGACCGAGCAGAAGGGCCTTGCTCGATCGAGTCGCACTGTGGTCATGCTCGATCGAACAGAATCACTTTGCTCGATCAAGCAACCCAATATTTCGGCGGCTTTCTAATATTTTCCTAAACCTTAACCTAATTAATTAGACTTTTGTATTATAAAAAGAAAGCTAGTCTTTCATAATTAGACATGCTTTTTAATGCTTTTCATGCTTGAATATTAGAAAACCTAATTTAGCTTGCTTTGCCTCTGGATTTTATTCATCAAAGACGATTGTCTTTAGTTCAACTTGTAATCGGTATTCTTCAATCTTTCTTCGTTATTCAATTTAATTGCCTTCTAGTTCTTTAATTATTCTTTGTTCATCCTTTCATTATTGTTAATCATGTTTACTTTAATTATTATTGTTGTTATTTATATTATTATGAGTAGCTAAATTCCTTTCTAGGGTTGAAAGGGGATCTAGGATTGTTAGAAGGGGTATATTAATTAATTGAATTGCAATTGCATGGTTATCGTTTGATTATCGTTTTAATTCTAGTTGTTTGATTACTGGCCAGGATTAATTAACTAGTCTCGCGAATTAGGATTAACACCGACCGGGTTAAGACTAAGATAGGCTACGATAATTGAATAGAACTCGCTTAATGATAGCGATCGCATGTTAAATTGTAGGTCTAAAGGGCATAATTGAATCGACCGATCTTGTGACCTTAGATAACTTTATTGCATGTTAGTTGATTTCATCCCTATCCCTGAACAATAATCCTAGTGAACCTGAGATCCTAGACTTTTAATCTTATCGTTTTCTATCTTTTATTATTAGTTGTTATTGTTTGCTATTAGTTATTGTTATTGATTGCTTTTAGTTTAGAAACCAATCTCAAACCCCGAAATTGTAACTTTAGAGACGAACTTAGTTTAACAAATTAGAATATTACCACCTCCCTATGTGACAACCCTCGCGAATGCGGAAATAAAACATAACAAGCATGTGATTTATATAGCGGAAAATACGGTGTTTTTAAAACTTTTTACATGCCAAGATAAAAATACGAGGAATGTCAAATAAATACAAACTAAAATAGAATATACTATAAAGAGACGAAGTCTCTCAAAATGTTATCAAATATCAAAGTTATTAGCAAACTAGCTAAACAACGTCTAGGGGTGAATCGTCAAGGCCAACGCATGCTAGCTCACACCCGAACCCAAAATACAACAAGCAAAATCCATCCAAGCAAGCAACCTGTTCATCCATGAAAAACATGAACGCCACAGTCAGTGGAGAGTAACTCCGGGTTCTCCCAGCCATATCACAAATAACGAACTTAAACGGAAATACGTAAGTAGAAGCATGCATATAAATATACATGTGAATTACGAGAAGTATAAATAGGCATTTCAATACATAAGGATATAGGTACATGAAGTACAAAACGGTAACCATCATATTATAGATAGACTCGGGGAAAACACTCTTAGGCAACCATTCACTCACTAGGGCTTGCATCTCACCGTTAGCGGCATAAGCTTGATAAGATTGAGACTCGACAAACAAACCATGCCAAGTCATCCAAAGATCACAAATAATCAATCATATAATCATCCATCCAAACATACGAATACGTTGAACACATCTCTCACGATAAATGACACGCACTACCACCTTGTACATGGCAAGTATGATTAAAATCGCATCCACGGGATAAACATTTCCCTGAACGCATACACGATTCAACATTTCGTATATGTAGACTAATTTCCTCCTGGTAGAACGACGATAATAATACGGTCCTAGTCTAAATCTGGCCAGACTCTCGGAATCACATTTTCGTATTCGACATGCGATAAACATTTCACATCCAAGATTCGGTCAATCATAGAAGTCGAGTACCCCAAATTCGGTCAATCTTCACGAAAGAGGCGGAAAAGAGCACAAACATCATACCAAGCGGTACGCTACATGCAATGACACCACCTTGCAAGTATACAACATTTGACGGCCGGGTCGATCAACGCAAAGCGTTCGCCTCCCAACAACGTCGTCATATGCCCACTAACACATGCAATTAAGCAGTAAGGATGCACTCCTCGTTCCGACATTCAAGCCTTACGAGCGAGAAGGTAGCCAGGGGAATGAGAGTTTATAACACATAACAATTAGTGCTCAAACCATAACATATGTAAAACCGACTCAAGAGAAGACATACTAAAAACCGTCACCAAACATGAGAGTAGGGCATTATATAAATGTAACTATGATAAACATGATTTAATACATGATACATAAGAATTATACGAAGTTTAAGAAGCAAAATAAATAAGAAACATAGATCCCCTCTTAAAAAAACATATTTGGAAACCAACTAAAACAAGGGTCCACTAAAAACATTCATAACTAGAGTTATAGACATTCAAATGCAGAAATTCCAATTGGAGGTGATAGCTTATCCTCGTACGGTTCCAACGGTAGGTCACAAGCCCAACAAAAGAAAGTAACGAAGGAGATATGATAATTTTACTAAAAGGAGTCAGTGCAGTGAGTCCTAGCCGGTCAGGGGACCCGGCGGCCGGTGGGGCCGGCTGGGACCTACATACTTGGTCGAAAACAAATGGAAGGAAAGAGGTGTGACTCCCAGCATGTGGGGAGGCAGCTGGTGGGGGAGGCAGCCGGTGGGGTAGGCAGCCGGTGGGGGAGGCTGGGACAACAAGCCCGAAATCAACACACAACAACAACAATTACTTCAAATCCTTTAATACCCATTTATTCCAATCATCATTTATCTTCAACAAACCACATTAAATACATTCTAATCATAACTAATCATTGTATAAGATCAATTAAAGCATTAAAACACGTATTGATATCGAGTAACCCTTCACCGTTACCTTTACGCATCTTCAATCGATTTCTAAGCCTTCCTCCACTAGATAGTAATCTTTGTCCGGGTCTTGAAGGTCTCCACCTATACAAAGCCGGTGGGGAGGCAGCCGGTGGGGTAGGCAGCCGGTGGATGAGGCTGGGAGAACAAGCCCGAAATAAACTGTAACACCAGTAAATGTACCCTATTTTTATAGTGAAAATATTTTACGGATACGTTTCAATGAAATTTAGTTTTAATCGTAAATTTAATTTTCCGAGTCGAATTTAGAATTTCCGAGTTCGTATTTGGAATTTCCGTGAGATTCCATGAGAATCGCGTCTTAAGGCGACTATGACTTTTGTTGACTTTTTCCTTATACATCTCATACTACCACTTAACCTATTTCCTCACAACTCAAACACAACACTTACTTCATCACTAAGAAACCATGAAAACCATTGCCTCCATTTTGATCCAATCTTTGAATCATCGTATCTCATTCGTTTCTTGCTCAAATTCTCTGAAGTTCGTCTTATTCTTCCCCTCTTAGCTTCCTCTATCCGTATTGGTAATAAAATTACCGTCTTTCTCGCTTTTCAAACTTTCCTTCTTTCTCAAGGTGAAGTAAATTCATCTTTTATTAACTATTTTGTAGGTGGTGACCTTCAAGTTCCCGACAAAGACTATTTCCTAATAGAAGAGGACCTTGACGCGGAGTAAAGACGCAATAAGGTAACGGTGAAGGGTTACTCGATATCATTTACGTGTTTTACATGCTTTTTATTGTTAGAATTCGTTTTTAGAATACGATTAGAAAGCTTAGGATTTATGTTATTGATAATGATTGTTGTTAGTTGATGAATGTTGATGATGTATATTGATTGTTGATAATTATAAGAAGTAAATTATGAGAATTAGAATTGATAGAACATTGTATGTTGTTCTCGGGTGAAGAGGTGCTCCCAGCCGGGTGAACGGCCGCCGGTCTGCCCACCGGCTGGGAACACATCAGTAGGGAAACTTGATTTTTGTGTGTAAAGGTGTTCCTGGCCGGGTGCCCGGCCGCCGGCCCCCTGACCGGCCTGGAACACATGCCCTGTTTTTGGTGAATTTTGGTTTTAGCTTGATGCGCGAGCCGGGGTACCGGCCGGCAACACGGCTGCATATTTTTCCTTTGATTTCTAAAACTCGTAATTTATAATAGTTCGCATGATTCGTTTATCGTATAATTTTACGTAGGGTGACTTATAATATGAATGTTTTTGATATATGATATTTTATTCGCTTGTATCACATGTTTTGTGACGGTTTTTGATATGTCCCACTTTGAGTCGGTTTTTACAAATGATACGGTTTGAGCACTATTTTGTCTTGTGCTTTGTACTCTCATTCCCTTGGCTACCTCTACGTTCGTAAGGCTGGAATGTCGGAACTGGGAGGTATCCTACTGCTTAATTGCATGTGTAGTGGGCATACGACGACGTTGTTGGGAGTTGAACGCATTTCGTTGATCGACCCGGCCGTCAAATGTTGTGTACTTGCGAGGTGGTGTTTTTTGCATATAGCGTACCGCTTGTTATGTGGCTCGAGCTCTTTTCCGCCTCTTTCGTGAATTGTTCTACCGAATTTGGGGTACTCGGCGTCTATGATTGACCGAGTCTTGGATGCGAAATGTTATCGCATGTCGAATCGGAAAATGTGATTCCGAGAATCATGCCAGGTTTAGACTAGGACCAAATTATTATCGTCGTGCTACCAGGATGAAATTAGTCTACATATACGAAATGTGATCGTGTATGCGTTCAGGGAAATGTGATCCCGTGGATGCCTTTTAATCATACTTGCCATGTACACGGTGCTAGTGCGTTTCATTTACCGTGAGAGATATCGTCTTTGTGATGTTGTATTTGAATGCGTGATTTCATGATTGTTTATTCATGGTCATTGCATGACTTGGCATGGTTGGTTTGTCGTGTCTCAATCTTATCAAACTTATACCGCTAACGGTGAGATGTAAGCCCTAGTGAGCGTATTCGGTTGCCTAAGAGTGTCTTCCCCGAGTCTTTGTATAACATGATGGATTCGGACTTATAACATTTATGCTCTTATCATTATATATTGATTTGCCTATCTATTCTTATCGTATTTCACATGTATCTCTATATATGCATGCATCTACTTTTGTATTTCCTTTTATGTACGTTTAATGTGATATGGCTAGGAGAACCCGGAGTTACTCTCCACTGATTGTGGCGTTCATGTTTTTCATGGATGAACCGGTTGCTTGATTTGGATGGCTTTTTGCTTATGCTATTTTGGGTTCGGGTGTGAGCTAGCGGGCGTTGTCCCTGGAAGTTTCACCTCTAGACGATTTTAGCTTATTTGCTAAACACTTTTACCTTGTTAACATTTGGAGAGATTACGTCTCTTATCTTGTAGTATTTTTTATTCGGTTTGTAAATTGACTCTCCTCGTATACTTATCTTGCATGTATAAAGGTTTTTAACATACCGTATTTCCGCTTATTAAATCGCATGCTTGTATGTTTATTTCCGCATTCGCGAGGGTTGTCAGAGTTGGTATCAGAGCTTTATCGCTCCCGACGCACACACGTGAACCCTAACTTAAACTACTTGACCTTAAAAATAATAAATGAGAGTTGGGTAGAAGTTAAGGAATTTACTTGGTAGTCTATTTGTTTATGCTAATTGATAGGAGTAACTTAATTTGTTTTTGTTTCTTATGAAGATGGTGAGACCTCGACTAGTTGAGAATGTTATGTCGGAAGCTCTCACTGAAGTGCTGAAAAATCAGCAAGATGCGACGTTAGCTCAAGCTAACCAAGTTCCCCCTAGAAGGGAAGACAACCATCAAGGTGGCTACGCATGGGTAGCTGGACAGATAGCTAGGAGTAAAATTGTACCATATGGTGGAGAACCGGACCCTACGGAGATATCCGATTGGTTCCGTGAGATGGAGAAGCAGTTCGATCTATACCAAGTCCGCGAAGAGGACAAGGTGAGGATCGCAAAGCACTTCCTGGTGAGGGAAGCTGATAACTGGTGGAAGGTAGATTCTATTCTAAAGAGCTTAAACAACAAAGGCTCAAGGAGTTCATTGACTTTAAACAAGGCAACTTGTCAGCTCAGGACTTCACTACGGAGTTCAATAAGCTTGCTCATTTTGCTCCAAGACTTATCCGAGATGATGAGGACCGAGCGTTCTATTACCGAAACAAGTTGAGTGCCGTTTTGCAATGTAAAGTGAGGAGGAATACTACCTCCTTTGGATATCTTTATGATGATGCTTTGTGGGCCGAGAATTCTGTAAAGGCTATTAGAGATGAAGCTGTGATGAATAATCCCTCTCCTTCTTATGCTCCTAGGCCGAATGTTTATGGGAAGAGACCGTTTGTTCCATCTTCCTCTAATTCATATGCTAACAAGAGGAGATTCAATCCTCCTTCCAATGCAAACACAAGAAATCCTGCTCCTTTTATTCCTAGAGCTACTTCAAATGTGGCTCATAGGCCTTATGCTCCTCAAGCTCAAGCTCAAGGTCGTCAATGTAACCTTTGTAGACAACCATACCACCCCGGTGTGTCTTGTACCAACCGACCTTATGTTTGCTACTTTTGCAAAAAGGGTGGTCACCGCTATGATGATTGCCCCGATCGAAAGTTGCCTTCTCCTGCTAAGCCTAAGGGTTCCATCTTTGTTATGAGCCGTGCCGAAGCCAATGCTCATCCCGAGATCATTACGGGTATGTTCTTAATCTTAGAGCAACCGTGTCTTATTCTATTTGATACCGGTGCTTCTATGTCTTTTGTGTCGTCAACTTATGTTAAGAAGTTATCAATCGAGCCTACATCTAGTGAGGATACTCCCATATCCTTACCATCCGGAGATATTATCTCTTGTTCTACCCTATATCCTAATGTCCCAGTATCTATCGCGGGTTCTATCTTCCCCGCTAATCTCCTTAAGTTTCCCCTAGGAGAATTCGATATAATCCTAGGTATCGATTGGTTAGCATTGTATCATGCTAGGTTCGAGTGTCGTGATCAAAAGATTTATTTAAAGAGTCCTTTAGGGGTTAGAATAACCTATAAGGGATCTCATCTCCGAAAAGGTGTGTCTTTAATTTCCGCTATGAAATTGGTAAGTATGGTTAGAAAAGGTCACCAAGCATACTTGTGTGTTGTGACTTCTTCATCTACCTCTTTGCCAAGTATTGAAGATGTGCCTATTGTTCGAGAATTCGTTGATGTTTTCCACGAAGATTTGCCCGGGATCCCTCCTGAGCGTGATGTTGAATTCTCTATTGATCTTGTTCCTGGTTCTGGACCCATAGCCAAAGCTCCTTACCGTATGGCTCCGATCGAATTGAAAGAATTAAGGAAGCAGGTAGATGATATGATAGGGAAGGGTTTTATTCGACCTAGTGCCTCGCCTTGGAGTGCTCCTGTTCTCTTTGTAAAGAAGAAAGATGGTTCTATGAGACTTTGTATTGATTATCGTGAATTGAATCGGATTACAATCAAGAATAGGTATCCTTTACAAAGAATTGAAGATTTGTTTGATCAACTAAAGAGTGCTTCTACTTTTTCCAAGATTGATTTGAGATCTGGTTATCACCAAATTCCCGTTAGAGATGTTGATATTCCGAAGACCGCTTTTAGTACAAGGTATGGTCATTATGAGTTCAAGGTAATGCCATTTGGATTGACGAATGCTCCCGCTATCTTTATGGATCAAATGAACCGCATATTTAGTGAGTATCTTGACAAGTGTGTGGTGGTGTTCATTGATGATACTCTTATTTTCTCAAAGTCCGAAGAAGAGCATGCTATTCATTTGAGGACTATTTTGAGTGTTCTCCGTCGTCAGAAGTGGTATGCTAAGTTCTCCAAGTGTGAATTTTGGTTACCTAAAGTGTCCTTTCTTGGGCATGTGATTTCTAAAGAGGGTGTAATGGTGGATCGTTCTAAGATTGAAGCTGTGGTGGATTGGAAGAGTCCGACTGATATTAGAGAGATTCGAAGTTTTCTTGGTTTAGCTGGTTACTACAGTAGATTTGTCAAGGATTTCTCTAAGCTTGCTAGACCGATGACTCAGTTATTGAAAAAGGAAACCAAATTCCTATGGAGTGAAGCTTGTGAAGCAGCGTTTCAAGAGTTAAAGAAGAGGTTAACTACCGCTCCGGTGTTGACTTTGCCTGAAGATGGAGTAGACTTTGATGTCTATTGTGATGCTTCTAAAATGGGATTGGGTTGTGTTTTTATGCAAAATAGGAAGGTGGTGGCGTATGCTTCGAGGCAGTTGAGAGTTCATGAAGAACTATCCTACTCATGATTTGGAATTGGCCGCCGTTGTTCATGCTTTGAAAGTGTGGCGACATTATCTCGTTGGTGTTCATTGTCGTATATTCACCGATCACAAAAGTTTGAAATACATATTTACTCAAAAAGAGTTTAATATGAGACAAAGAAAATGGTTGGAATTGGTGAATGATTATGATTTTGAATTGTTGTATCATGAAGGGAAGGCTAATGTTGTTGCCGATGCTCTTAGTAGGAAAGCTTCTCATGCTTTGAATGCTATGCATGTGTTACCCGATGATCTTTGTGCCGAGTTTCGAAAGTTGAGTTTGGAATTCGTGGAGCGTGGTTTTGTTTATGTTGGTGCTATGACTGCCGAACCTGTGTTTCTCCGTGAGATCCGTGAAAGCCAAGTTGACGATCTTACCTACAAGTCTATTCAAGCCAAACTTCTTGAAGGTAAAACTAAAGATTTCAAGTTTGATGATGAACGTGTTCTTCGTTTCCATGGCCGTTTATTTGTTCCTAATGCTCTTGATTTGAGGAAGCGAGTTCTTGATGAAGCTCACCTTTCCCCTTATTCTATTCACCCCGGAGGTGATAAGATGTACAAGGATTTGAAGCTACAATTTTGGTGGCCGAACTTGAAGGGTGATGTTGTATCTTATGTTGGAAGATGTCTTACTTGCCAACAAGTGAAGATTGAACACAAGAGGCCCGGTGGATTGCTACAACCGTTGGATATTCCACTATGGAAGTGGGAATCTATTTCTATGGATTTTGTTAGGGCTTTGCCGAGGACCGTTGGAGGTAAAGATGCCATTTGGGTTGTTGTTGATCATTTGACCAAGTGTGCTAGATTCATTCCGATCAAAGAAACTTGGAGCTTAGATCGTTTAGCGAAAGCTTATGTTGATGAGATTGTTAGATACCATGGTGTTCCTAAGGAGATCATATCCGACCGAGATCCGCGATTCTGTTCGAGATTTTGGAAGGCTTTACAAGAAGCCATGGGTAGTAAGTTGTTGATGAGTACTGCATTTCATGCCGCTACGGATGGTCAGACTGAGAGGACTATTCAGACTTTAGAAGACTTGCTTAGGGCTTGTGCTCTTGACTTCCAGTCTAGTTGGGAAAAGAGTCTACCGTTGGTGGAGTTTTCTTACAACAACAGTTATCATGCATCGATCAAGATGGCCCCTTATGAAGCTCTTTATGGAAGGAAATGTCGGAGTCCGATATGTTGGAATCAATTGAGTGACAATCGTGATTTAGGCCCCAATGTTCTTTTTGAAACTGTTGATAATGTGAAGGTTATTCGTGATAGAATGAAAGCCGCTCAAGACCGTCAAAAGTCTTATGCCGATATCCGAAGAAGGCTGTTAGAGTTTGAGGTTGGAGATAGTGTTCTTGAAAGTATCTCCAATGAAGGCTGTT
>JAIUZE010047642.1:0-48897 GCA_022085475.1 Heliosperma pusillum | reverse complement strand
CCCCGTGTCTCTCACGGTCGGGAATAGGATTTACTTGTTGGTTTTGCTGATTTTGCTGGTTTTGGATAATAACCGTAAGAGCTGCTAAGATCGTGTTGTCAATTCTCGGAGGCATCTTGTAAAATAAAACACAGATTAGTACTTATCATTTAGCAAGAACAAAGAGACTACAACAAAAATCCTAATCTACCCATCTTACCCTTCTATCTCACGGTTTATTATTTTATTAAGGTCAAGTTATTTATGCAAGGGTACACAAACGTGCGTCGGGAGCAAAATAGCTCTGATACCAACTGTGACACCCTCAAATTTGCGGAAAGAAAAAATAAGACTCCGAACAAAATTTCTATTTTAAAAACTTAAATTCTACTGAAAAGTGTTAGTAAATATTTTTACTAGAAAAATTGGGTACTTTTCGGGTTGTTACAAAAACTAAATTTCGCTGAAAAGTATCTGTAAAATATTTTTACTATAAAAATAGGGTACATTTGCGGGTGTTACAACAACATGAAGAGGTGATTCATTTCTATCGTTTTAGACTTAGTGCTTTTTAAAACTAGTGACTACATGCATAGGAGTATTTGTGCTTAAATTGTGTCCATTTTAGATGACTTCGTCACATTGATGAGGCATGTGGCTATTCTTTTGTAGATGCATTCTTATGTTGTCTTGTTTGCTTTAATTGCTTGGATATATCATTGAGCAAGACCACACTTGCCTTGTAAGAGGCCAGAGCATCATACCTCATTGATGTCGTCTTGTGAGTTGGAGGGGCGAAGCGAGGCCCGTTGATTGCCTCGTATCGGCTATGTTATTAGGATTAGTACTAAGTAAGGGTCGTGTCTTAGTCACCTTCTTACTCGAGGACGAGTAAGGGTTCAGTTTGGGGATATTTGACATGGCTAGTTTATAATTAGTTTTTACCCTCGAATCAACCCCGTTTTGCATAGTATTTAGACCAATCATCGTCATTTATCATGTCAAAAGTTTCATATTCGCTATTACACATCATTTATCCTCTTTCGTAGAAAATGAAGAAAAATAGACGGTTTTGGCATGACATTTCACCTATTTGAAGGCTTTTCGACACTTGTGACGGTTGACCACCAAGTGCGAGAAGAGGAGACCAGTGTCATAGGCCTTTAGGCCAAGTTTTGGGTAGCTAGGGCGAGCTCCAGTAGAGCTCGAGTCAAGCTGGAGAGCAGAAAGGACATTAGGGGCTGAAAACAGGACATCTCACCATCTCGCCCGAGACAAAAGCCGTCTCCCCATATATGAGATTGTCTCCCCCGAGACAAGAGCTGTCTCCCCCGATGTGAGGTTGTCTCTCCCGAGATAAGACTCATCTCCCTCGATATAAGGCTTTCTCGTCCGAGACAAAACTTTTCTCGTCCGAGACAAAACTCATCTCGCCCGAGACAAATCCATCTTTAGCCGAGCTTATTTCAGGATTGGCCTAGCTCGCCTGAATTGAGGCTAGCTCGCCCGAGCTCAGCTTTGTTCAGCTCCCTTCGCTTATTTCCGCTTTCTTATTCCCCAAGACTTGTACTTAATATAAATACCCCGTCTTGTAATTGAAAGTCCATAGACCTTAATTAGACTCCTTTAATTAGTTGCTAAATTACTTGTTAATTTAGTATTTAATGATCTATGTAACATGCATGCAAATATAAAGACATTTATATAAAAGAAAAAATTTCCTCACATTGATATGGAAATAATATGGGCACAACAAGAACTCCTTCTTGTTGTTCTTGAGCTATAAATATGGATGAACAAGAATAATCTCCAAATTAGAAGACCTCTTTCAAGTTGCACCAAGATGATACCAAATAATCTACCCTTATTATTAACTAGATAATAAGATAGATATTATGCTACTAATATTAGTATATATTAATACACTAGTAATACTTAGAGAATATTAGTATTATGAGAGTTTTAGTGAGAGGATGAATTTTAGAGAGAAGTGTGAATTAAGCACAAAATAAAGCAGGTAAAAAATGAACAACCATTGTTCATTTTATAAGCATATGGCCGGACCATGTAGTCCATATGACCTTATAGTTTTGTTATTTAATTCACATGCAATTGTAGTAGAGTATGGTAGTGTATGTAATGATTTGGAATGCATGATATGTCATTATCATAAGGTTGCTTGTTTGCATAAACAAGATCAAAAATCATTACTACTACTACTACCATGACCGGCCCTCACATGACTCAAAATGGTCCATTTTGATTTTTGATATTTGTCCCACAAATACTTATTAATCATATGTTTAATTATCTTATATAATTAATGTGTTAATTTGATCATCTAACAATTATATGACACAAATTAATAAACAATATGTACTTAACTTATAAGTGATATTTTACCATTATATCAATATATAATGGGTCCTACAATGCTTAATTAATTTATTTTACAACTCTTTGTAAATATAAGTAACTAATTCCCTCTATCTCAAAACCTCAACTAATTTAGTAATTTAACGATTTAATTACTAAGTTAAATCTTATTTAATCATATTAAAATAAGAAATAAATTTATAAGTCAATTATCGCATAATTGAAAAATAAACTTAATCGAATTTGAGTTCTTAACTCAATTTTTAACAATTAACTCTCGTACATATCGAATATATGTAATGGACTAATTAACTGTATCATATACAAATAATTAGTTACTATTTGGATTTCATCCTTTAGGTGTGACCGAAAGGGATCAGTTGATCACCCCCGTCATACGACAATAACGTCAAACTCTAGTCAGCCAACCGTTATTGATTTACGTTAATCAACTGACTAATCATATATATAGTCAATAAATATCCCAATTATATTCCTTAATGAGATTTATTATGTGGCGCACTATTGTGTAGGACACCTACTCCAACAGTAATTAATTATGGGTCCATCTTATACTAATATTATGCTCACCTATTAGTCCTAAAAATACTAATTATAGTAGATTATATTAGTTAATTGCTCTCTAATTACTCTTCAAATTAGTGCAGTTCTAGTTGTATTAATGAGTTTCTTGGATTGTAATTAAAGATTAAGTGACAAATCTTCTATCTTATTTAAGTTTCCTCTTCATATATTCATCTACTGCCTTTGATTAGTTGGTATAATCTCTTCATCTCTCTTTACTTTACTTGTTATTCCTTATTTTATTTCTTTACTTTCTTGTCTTACTTTATCGTGTCTTGTCTTAATAATTTGCTTTATTCTTCAACGTCCTTCATATTAATGTGTGAGTAGTGTTGTTTCTAGGATTAATGGGGGGTTATAGGGTTGTATAAGGGTTAATCTAGTGATTGCTAAGTTGATTTTTTGATTATTGTCTTTTATCTTATGCATACAACGTGTTTGATGAAATGATTGAGTGACTTCTTGTATGATTTGTGACCTTGTTAGCGCATACCCATAAAATCGAAAGCTTTAGGTGTTGCTAGAACCGCATATAGATGACATGTTGGCCATAGTATACGTGATAGCTAGCCAAGACCGTCATGGAGAGGGATTGTAAGATAGAGAGCCTCAATCCACCGTACCCAATTTAGCCTACCTTTCTACTATTGACCCGACTCATTAGAACCCGAATTACTTATTTTAACCCATTGATCCTAGAATTTTCTTTTATTACTTGTTGCTTATTTGCCTTGTATTAGCTTTATTCTCCATTTACTTTCATTTAATTTACGTTGTAGTTTTGTTTCAAAACCAATCTTATATCGTGACACCATAAGCATAATTAGTTTAGATTTGCTTATCGAATACCTTGTGGATCGACTTCGACTTGCCCTTATTAGTGGGAAATTATAAATGTGTGTGTATAAGGCATGACGACCTCCGCCTCTTCATCGGCAGTGTTGGGTGGTGATCAATCTTACTTAATTAGGATGCAATGACTCTTGTTAAATATCGCTTTTTCTACCATGTTCTTCCATTTTGTTGGTTTTAGGCTACATTTGGAGGTTAATAGAATGAAATGTTTATGTTCAAGGAAACAAGGGAAAATGTTACGAGCTAACTATGAAGAAACTAGTAGAAAAGATCAAACAAATGTGCAATGAGAGTGAAAGATGATCGCTTGTGTACGAGTCAACTTCTAACTGGAATAACTAGAGTTCCTTGACATTTTTTTTCACTTGACCCCAATCTTTCTTGCACACACACATTTTGACGATGTTTGGATCCAAACTTGAACGTTTTTTTATCTATAACTCTTCTATATGCACTAGAAGCGGACTTAGACGCAACGACTGAAGCGCGTACTACTAGTACATCCATAACAATTTGGGATAATATGGGAAATTGGGCAGAGTGATTTCTCCAACATGTTAGAGTATCGCTTATTCTCTCAAACGAAAGAAGGGTCAAAGTTTAAATATTCCGTACCAGTATAAACGGTGGAACATGTCTGAGAAGAAAAAGTAATAGCCAACCGGCTTGTAACCCGCAAGGACAACAAACAGGGCCAAGAACCAAGTCGGGCTACACTCCTCTCAAATCGAGCCCAACCCAAATGGGTGACACAGGCTGAGAAATGGGCTAGCGGGCTTAGGGGAAGAAGGCTCGTTGGGCAGGCTTCGGCAAACTGCCCTTTTGTCCATGTCTAAAACTACTACATGTTCTTCTTCTTCTTCTTCTTCAAAAAAAAAAAATAGTGTGTCCAAGGGTGAGATTTTTTTATATTCAAAAGCGCATTGTTCGCGAAAGTATCGATTAGCCCCCTTAACTTTAATCAATTGTGAGATTAATCAGTTACAAATGTAGTGATTATGTCCCACAACTTTGACAAAAAAGTGAAATCCAACCCACTTTTTATTTTGAATATAACTATATCATTAAATCATTTTATATTTACAATCATTGTACAATAAGTACTTATTAATATTTCAAAAGTATTTAAATAATTTATTAACACAATTTTTAGAATATTTTTAATTGTTATGAAATATTATTATATGGATGTCCATATCTTATAGGATACTAGAATATATTATCTTATGGATACTCTAGCCCTATTGTATGTGTATATATAATTATATATACCCCTTATAATGGAATAAGAAGTGAACTCTCCCTCCCTTACTTTCTCTCTACCTTATCTCTATAATTATCTCTCCCTTTGTTTTACAACACGTTATCAGCACGAGTCTCTAACCTTAGCCTTATTATTTCTACATCTGGCATGGCCTCTGTTATTTACTTATTTTCATTCATATATCGTAAAAATCAAGTTGTGTTTATCTTTCTTTGCTTTTGATTTTTGTGCATATGGTCCTTGACTCATTGACCTTTTCTAATGTGTATCATGCTAATCTTCTTAGAGCAATGAAATTGTTTATATATACGTACAATGATAAGCTATTTACAAATTTCTCTTGTATATGTCCGGAAATTGGTTTGCTTTTGTATATTTATTAATTTATTTATTTATATCACCATCCCACCTTAATGAATGGCTATTCAAGAATTGAATTGAGTTCAACCTGATTAAACATATACTTATTGGTTTAGTACTATAAATCTATGATGCATTAATTTAATTTATAATTTGACAGACGTCAAACTTTTGTTGCAGTATGATAAAGGATATTAATATAGCAGAGTTATCTTGTCGACTTTATGTCTTTCTTATATGATTTTCACATGTATATTACTCCCTCCATTATTCTTTATATGTCGTTTTAGCTAATTGTTAAATTTACTCTTTATATGTCGTTTTACATTTCTTATGCACTATCTTTCTTAATGAAATTGTAAATTAATTATGGGTCCTTAATTTCATCCCATACAAACCCTTTTCATTGGTTTACAATAAAGAAATTTATTATGAGTTGTAAAGTACTAAGATTTTGCTCTTCTCAAAGCTCTAGTTAAATGCATAAAATGTCGTTGTAATCACATTTAATCCATTTTCTTAATAGTTGTGTTTTTTCCTAAACCGACATATAATGAATAATGGAGGGAGTATGTATATAAGATTTGCACATGTACAAGGTGAAATCTCTTGTAGTAGTTATACATGACTAGATTGTTGTACCTAAGTGGATTTGATCCTAACTATTTTTTTCCTCTTAAGTTTTGCCGAAAGAGTAATTGTTTATTAGTTTGAGGTAAGCTTTGTTTGTAGACCTTAAAATAACTACTTGTTCTTAACATCATCTATTAATTACTTTAAATAAAGTTCAACATACATAAATATGGTATGGATGTCGTAGATGTGGCCGTCCGTAACTATGGCATAACTTATGTATACAATTCTACCTACGAGTATAGAATTATAATTCATAATAAGCAAGATTTTTATATACATGTACATGCTCTCCGGAATGTTCAATTGTCTTACCATGTGGTTGACTTTATTATGCGCAAGTTCTTATAAGTTATAATCTTATCATCAAATGTGGTTCTCTTAGATTTTAGTCTGGTTGTCTTCTGTTAATACGAAAATATAAATGTTACGGAGTACGATACAATGATTATGATGTGTTGGTTGTAAGGTTGGTAGCAGGGGCAGAGCCAGAATTGAAATACACATAGGGCTATATTTTAAAAATTGTAATATGATTAAAAAAAAATTAGTTCAAATTGTTATGTAGCCAATATTTGTAATTTCGGGGATAATGATACTCCCGTCAGTTTGATCTATTGGTAATATATTTTTGAATGGTTGTTCGACGCAACACTTTGACCGTATTTTTGTATTTATACATGAATTTTTTACCCTTTAAATATAATTTTACAAGACTTTTCCTAACAAATCTAAACAAATTGGTTTCCTTTTTCAAAGTTTTGTACGTTTTTCAACCGTTTTGGTCTAAACAAAATGGAGTTTAGCCTCTAAAAGGTAAATGTTACAATGGATTATCGAGAGTATTCTCTATTGAAACAATAAAAAAAATATTTCTTTAATTATATGTAGGGTATTTCAAGAATTTTCCACTAAAGTTCCTCAAAAAAAGAATTTTTCACTAAAGGTCGTTTTAAGTTTTTAACTACATATTTATGTTGTCAAAATTGAAATTGTCACAAGTATTAAATGCGAACTTACTTGATAGCATTTAAGGTTCATTAAACTTACAAAAATGTCCAAAAAATGATAGGAAAAATGCTTGAACCCAGAACCTCCATTTGATATCACCACCTTATATGATTAGTAACAACCAACTTTGCCATGTTCCTACCATGTTTATGTTGGAAAGTAAAAATTATTTGACCCAAAATCATGTAGGGCTATAGCCCATATAGCCTTCTACTTCCCTCCGCCCCTGGTTGGTAAGAGATTATCATGCATTGCCTACAATTTTACCGCCTTTGATATTCTTATGTCACCGAGAAACGAAGAATTGTTTAATATGATAACTAAGTTAATCTTGTATAATTTACATATTATTGGACTTAATTTTTGGAAAGGACATATCATATAATTTTTGGACCTGAAGTTCCAAAAGATTTATTTTTATAAAGATGAGCAGATTTGTCCATATTATGACTTTGACCAGAAGTTCAAACTTTTAAAAGACCTACTTTGGCCTGAAGTTCAAAGATTTAAAGGTGTATAATAATTTAACACTGTATCATCAGTAAAATATATTCATATTATATAAGTATATGTGGCCAGAAGTCCACATGTAAATGCTTGTGACCAGAAGTTCACAACTGCGATTTTTGAACCGCATTTTGAGTTTCAAATGAATAAAGCGGTCTTTAATAAAGGGAAAATTATTTCTGAATTGATTCTCGTTCACCTAAAGTTGAACAGTATAATGAAATCTAAAATTTCATTCATTCCTTGAAGTGAATGTGACATCTCATTAAGACCTTGCTTATAGCAAAAATTGAGAACAAGGCATAATATTAAGCCTAATATTTCGGCCTGAATTGAGCCTAATAATGTGGCCTTTAGTGAGCCAATTGATGAGGCCTTTATTGAGCCGAATTCGATTAGTGAAGGAAAATATTTCATGAAATGTCAAGTTACGCTCATATCTCTATATGGGTAAAGAAAAATAAAATGATGATATACGAGTTGATTGATATTTTTATTATATGGCCCGAATTTCGTATTATTTAAAGATTTTGAAACTATGACTATGAAGTCCATAGTGTCTACATATACTGAATTATGACCTGAAGCTCATAATATTTAAAGATACTGAAACTATGACCAGAAGTTCATAGTGTTTACATATACTAAATTATGGCCTGAAGTTCATTTTAAAGATATTGAAACTGTGACCTGAAGTTCACAATGCTTAGAAATTCTCACATTTCATATAGTGAGTATTATTTGAGTATCATAATTAAGAATAAACTCAATGTTTATACATGAATAGTTGCAAAATATGGGATACTCTTAAAAGTTGAGAATCGTAATAAATCGAATCAACATCATTCCCTGAAGCGAATGAGATATCATTGCTTGAGTATGAAATATATTTATCATTCATACAAATAATGTAGTCATGTAGACACATTATCGTGTAAGTGCTTAAAACACTATGTGTAGTATCTCGTATACAAGTGACATGTGATCAATTATTTAATATTATGAAAAGAATGATCACTATGATTCGTTGATTTCACCACCTCCCCTGACGGGACTGATACATTATTAGTTGAGTTTAACTGAGATTATTTTAAGAATCGGTTAAGTTTTGTATTCCTAAAAGGAATTTTGATGTATGATTTGTGTTCATACTACAAGAAAGAGCAATGTATTATATTCCCTGAAGGAATATTGCGATATATTTTTAGTCTTGCCAATATAAGTAAGATACTAGTTAGTGTCTTATGTCACATCTATTTTTATCTTGCCAAATACAAAGGAATTATCTTGAATTCATATGCGAAATGTAGCTAACTGAAAATTTAGCACTGTAATTATATTCAACTAGAAATTTGGCACATGATATGACATTGCTAACCAGAAGTTTAGCATGTTGAATTGTCATCTAGAAAGTGGCGCGTGATAAATTATACTATCTAGACACGACCAAGTGCTTATGTAAGTTGTCATGATTTTTGGGCAAAGTAAGAAAGTTGACATGAAATGATTAAGATGTGACAGAGGCCATCCGAGTTCTTATTAATTACACCTGTTATTTTGATAAACCTGAAGTTTATCATAAAGAAAATATAAGTGCTGAAATTCTCTCGTGAAGAATATTTATTAAAGGCAAGACACTACATTGAGATTGAGTACATATGATATTAGAGATCTAAACACTGCTCAGTATTGAATAAAGAACTTAAATGTTCATGTATGGATTGCCACTATATTGTGTGACTTGTAGCCACATATTATTTTTAGAGTAGTTGTTGTGATTAAAAATCAAATTTTGATATAAATGAAATCATTGATCTCTCAAATTAGGCAATGTGATTCAGCACATTTATAATCCAACTGCATATATGTTACTCCCCGAAATATTTTGTTATTATACAAAAATGTCCATATAATTCTCATCGGTGATATGAGAAATTGAGATCTAAGATGGATATAATAATTTATTGCCCATTAAATCTATCTGTTATTGATAGTTTTTACCACCTTAGAGGGAGAATGATAAAAAAAGCTGGTAAAAACAGACAAGTAAGTTATCCCCAACTGAACCTGAAGTTCAGCGGTTTGTTTTCAATATGAAATACATCAAATAGAGGTTCATAAAATTAAAAATGATGGCATTCATTTAGTTATGAAGATGTATTACGATACCAGTTTGATCACCTTGTCTAAATGTGACATTACATTGGGATCTATGATTTAATTATAGACAGATTAGCCTTGTTTGTGGTATATCGTGCTATAAATTAGTCATAGATATTATATGTAATGAAAATTGAAATTATTGTCAAATTGAACAATAACCACACATGAAATGTAGAGTGGAAGTCATATCGGTTCACATATTTCAAATAATAAGAAAATGACAAGTATGAGCAGTTGGTACTCTTATAGAGTAAAGAAATTTGTATGTCCCTAAAGTGACATAAATATCTGAATGATAATAGATGGCCGTTGTAGAGAAGAAATGGAACCCTATGTATTCAGATATCACTTATCAGTACTGCAAATATCAAGAGATGTTGAAATTATATCGATATGGTTGTGGAACCGATATGCATTTGCGCGCGGAGTTTAATGAACTAGAAAGTGGGGATATTATATGTAAGTCCTAATTTTGATTGTCGACATATAATCTTTGATTATAAAGGAGCTCATGGACCTGAAGTCCATATATTGACCTGAAGTCAATTGAAATTATAAATATTGGAAAAGATAGTATATAGTTTGTATTTTGAGTCATCATCATGTGCATGTAGATAATAAATCATCATTGCATCTTAGTTTAGTGTATATATTCTTTTTATTGCATTGTTATTAAAATATGTTATTTAGGAATTTGTTTGATAGCGTATGTATGCACATGTTTCATAATATTGTTTAGGGATAAATGTTTAAAGGAGAAATATATTTTACTCCTACGAGGATAACTCCCTGAAGGAGCCTCTTATGAATGATTATCAATTGAGTTTTGAACTCATGACAAAATATATGAACCACTACAATACGATTGAAAGATATCATGATTAGTTCTAAAATGGAACATCAAAACTCCTTTAAAGTTTATTTGTTGTCTCAACCTGCAGTTTGAGCATATGAGAATTCAGATTTGTATGACACGTGAATAAGTTTATGGTCCAGGAGTACCATAACGATTGAAAAATAATGTAGTCAAAGTCTATAATGAGGATGTCAATCCAATGGTTTAGCAAAGAAAATCACTTAATGTATTAAGTGGATTATTAGTATCCAACAATTTGGTTGATTCACCCGTAGAGATCCAATATATGGATGATTGCTACACTCTTTTTCCCTTCGACTAGGTTTATTGTCCCAACAGGTTTTTCCTATCAAGGTTTTTAACGAGGTAGCACTACAAGCGCAATATTGATACGCTATAGTAATGATTGTTGAGATGACAATTGTTTTAGATATAATATTATGTCATGTTATGAGAAAATTAAAATTATTTTCTATCACTATTTGGTGTATTAGTTGAAATGAAGATCAAGAGTCATCATGAATGACTACATCCTAATTGTGAGTTCTAAAGACATATGAAGACTGATTTTGTTAAGGAATTCTACTAACTGAAGATATCAAGTTTATCAACTACGCTGAATTCTATTCAACGATCGAGAAGTTACGTCAAAGCATGATTCATGCGAAGTTATATACAGTCATGTTATCATCAGGGGAGTAGCACGCGCTATACTCTTTTTTCTTATCTATGGTTTTGTCCCACTGGGTTTTCCATGTGAAGGTTTTAACGAGTCATCTTCTTATGCGTGTTTGGAGATTATTGTAATCTTTTCCTTTCTAGTGTTTTTCCCATAGGGTTTTCTAGTAAGGTTTTTAACGAGGCATGTTCTTTATTAATGGACATCCAAGGGGGAGTGTTATGAAATATTATTATATGGATGTCCATATCTGATAGGATACTAGAATATATTATCTTATGGATACTCTACCCCTATTGTATGTGTATATATAGCCCTTATAATGGAATAAAAAGTGAGCTTCGCCTCCCTTACTTTCTCTCTACCTTCTATCTATAATTATCCCTCCCTTTGTTTCACAACATTAATTTAATTTTTATTAATTTTAATATAATTGATATACAGAGGCGGGATCTCGTGAGTTTAGTTCTTACGGTGAGTTGGTACTAACAATGTGTTATTGTAGTGTTATTCTAATGTTGTTATGATTTTCCAATTTACTTATTAGGTTACTTTTTGTTATTTTATACCAAGTGTTATTCTTATGTTTTTTTTTTTACTTTTTTTTGTTATCACGTGTAATTCTTATATAGTTTTTTTTTAACCTTTTTTTTGTTACGTGTTATTCTTATACTCTCTCCTATTCATAATAACCTTCCCTCTTTCCTTTTTTATCTATTCACAATACCTTCCCTATTTCCTTATTTAGTAAACTTTTATACTTATTTTAATCACCACACCCCACAACAATACCCCACAATACTCATAATTTATCTTATTTTAATCAAACCACCCTACAACAATTCTTATTTTAACCACCCATCTCAAAATAATACCCCACAATACATTTCCTCTCTCCAATCTTCTCATCCCACCACAATACTTTACATTATTTAACTAACTTTTCTTAATTTTTGTTCCATTCTTGAATGGGAACATTATGTTGAATAGGAGGGAGTATTATTTTTTTTACCTTTTTTTGTTACCATGTGTTATTTCAGTGTTATTCTTATATACTTTTTTTATGGCGTGTTATTTCATTGTTACTCTTCTGGTTTTTGTTAAACTTTTTTTGTCAACACGCGTTATTCTAGTGTTATTCTTATCTTTTATTTTCTTACTTTTTTTTTGTTACGACGTGTTATTCCAGATTCTTATATTTTTTTTTACATTTTTTTTGTTACGACGTGTTATTCCAGTGTTATTCTTATATTTTTTTTCATGTTTTTTTGTTACGACGTGTTATTCCAATGTTACTCTTATTTTTTTTTTTACCATTTTTTTATTACTACGTGTTATTCTTATATTATGTTTTTTATTTTTTTATTGTTACGATGTTTTATTCCAGTGTTACTCTTATATTTTCTTAAATTTTTTTTTTTGTTAACACGCGTTATTCTAGTGTTACTCTTACATTTTTTAACTTTTTTTTGTTATCACGTGTTATTCCAATGTTACTCTTATGTTATTTTTTTTTTTACTTTTTTTTGTTGTCACGTGTTATTCCAGTGTTACTCTTA
This sequence comes from Heliosperma pusillum, assembly GCA_022085475.1. Classification (NCBI taxonomy): domain Eukaryota; kingdom Viridiplantae; phylum Streptophyta; class Magnoliopsida; order Caryophyllales; family Caryophyllaceae; genus Heliosperma; species Heliosperma pusillum. Next base: position 36,070 of record JAIUZE010047642.1, on the reverse strand, counting down.
TGTTATTTTTTTGTTACCACATGTTACTCCAGTGTTACTCTTATGTTAATTTTTTTTACTTTTTTTTTGTTACCACGTGTTATTCCAGTGTTACTCTTATGTTATTTTTTTTTGTACTTTTTTTTTGTTATCACGTGTTATTCCAGTGTTACTCTTATATTATTTTTTTGTTACCACATATTATTGCAGTGTTATTGCGTCGTACAACCACTAGTATTTACTCAAATGATATTGCAGTGTTATTGCTACCGCGCTTGTTCACTTTATTACTTCATAAGTTTATTACTTCATAATTGTTACTATGTTACTCCTTTATTATCTAAAATTGTTCATTGTTACTCTTGTGTTATTCTATTGTTACTCCTATGTTACTCACTCACTACATTGTTACCTGAAATTGCCCATTGGTACTCTTGTGTTACTTTATTGTTATTCTTATGTTAACTTCATTGTTATATAAATTGCTAGTGATTACTGTACTTGGGTTCCTCCAATGTTACTCCATAGTCTTCATTGTTATTCCATTTCTACTCTTGTGTTACTCTATTGTTATATCAAATTGCTCATTGCTATTTTTATGTTACTCCATTTTGATTCTTGTGTTACTCCATGGTTACTCCTAAGCATTGTTACTCTTGTGTTACTCCATTCTTATATCAGATTGATCATTGTTATTTTTGTATTACTTGTTATTCACGTGTTATTCTTGTGTTATTCTTGTGTTACTCATGTGTTACTACTGTCTTACTCATGTGTGTACTCCTGTGTTCTTATTTTATATGTGTTATTCTTGTGTTATTTCTGCGATATTCTTCTTTTGTGTTATTTTTGTGTTACTATTGTATTGCTCTTCTGTTACTCTTGTGTTATGCTTGTGTTACTCTTGTGTTATTCTTGTGTTAGTCTTGTGTTATTCTTGTGTTACTCCTGCGATTTTCTTGTTTTGTGTTATTCTTGTGTTACTCTTGCATTGCTCTTATGTTACTCTTGTGTTAATCCTGTGTTATTCTTGTGTTACTCCTGTGATATTCTTATCTTATGTTATTCTTGTGTTGCTCTTGTATTGCTCTTTTGTTACTCTTATGTGATATTATTTCTAACTTCTAAACAATCGAATACTCTACTTATGAATACTTCTTAAAATGAATACACAAATGGTACTGACACTGGCGACAGCCAATCAATTATCCATATAACTAAATGATAAAATACTTTAATATAGTTAAAATCCAGAAGATGGGCAAGAACTAAAATGAATGAGATGAGATGGGCAAGAACTAAATTAAAACGAATGAGATGAAATGAAGTTATTATAGATTTTTCAAGTCTAAAGCGGGTTGAAATTCACCAAAATGAACCGTTATAGTTGTACTTAAACAATACTTGAATTGATATCTTTCCATTGATTACTCGCTAAATAATTTTGATGGATATATGAACAAGGCACAACCATCACGCACTTCTAAATATCAGTGTATTACAGTTACTTAACCTACATAATCAGCACATAGGGCACAAGTATTGGGGAAGCATCCACCATTTACCATTGTACTTTTATCAAATACAGTAATGGCCTGTTTGGCAACATGGATTTGAAAATGAATTATAGAATTGGGCCAATTCTAATGTTTGGCAACTTACAAAATTTGGAATTGGAATTGAACAAATCCAGCCCAATTCCAACTTAGAGTAAAATAAGACCCACTCAAATCCCTTCTACTGGGTAGTCATTTTGTTTCCCCAACTCCTCAAACATTTCATTGAAGCCGACAATTCATAGCTCAAAGCCTCAAACCCTAGTTTCCCAAATTTCAATCAACAATCAATCGATCGACAATTCATAGCTCGAAATTTCTCAAAATTTCTCTTTATTCTTCACCACGGTATGTTTCTGGCAATAATTTTACATCTAGTTTGCCTCTTTTTTTTCGTGAATTAGGGTTCATTATGATTTCGATGGGAATGATTGATATTTTTGTTATATTGTTTTCAGCTCTCTCTTTAATAGTGTTTGTGTAACTCATATCACATGATTTTATCTTGTCAATGAATAATCTAGTTAAGATTTAGTAATTTCCATACTTGCAGTTTGGTTCATAATTGATACTCTAGAAATTTATAAAATAATTTGTTATTTTGCATTTAATCAAATGGTTGATGATTATCTTGTTAGGGTTTGAGCTTTAATACAACAAAGAAATGGCTGATAACATTATTTTGTCAAGGAAGCGTCCTAGAGAGGATTTTGATGATGAAGTTGAGTTATTTGCGATTATTTTTGGTTTTATCAGTGTAATATTATGCTCATGGCATCACATTAATTATCGAGAAAAAGAAATAGCTTGGTGTGAGTATGAACGTGTTCAAAAAAGAAAATACTGGTTTGATTCGTTAATGAACGACCGTATATGTCGGGAACAATTACGAATGGATAGAAATTGTTTTGACAAGTTGTGTCGCATTTTGCAAATCAAAGGGGGTTTAAAGACAACTAGAAATGTCGCAATTAAGGAAATTGTAGCCTATTTTCTTCATATACTTGGGCATGACTTGAAAAATAGGACTATTGGGGCTGTGTATACTCGATCGGGAGAAACTGTGAGTCGTCATTTCCACATGGTGCTTAGAGCTGTGATGAAAATAGGTCAATATTACATCAAACAAATAGATTCTACGGTAGGTTTTGCCGGAGATAATAAATGGAAATGGTTTGAAGGGGTTATTGGAGCGCTTGATGGGACACATATCCAAATGACCGTCTCAGCGCAAGATCGACCTAGATATAGAGATAGGAAGGGTGATATTACTACCAATGTTCTAGCTACGTGTGATAATAAGCCACACTTTAGCTATGTTTTGCCGGGTTGGGAAGGTTCGACATCAGATCCTTGGGACCTTAATGATGCCCTTCGAAGGCCTAATGGCCTAAAACTTGTTTCAAACAAGTATTATCTTGTAGACTTAGGGTATACTAATGGACCGGGTTTCTTAGCTCCTTACAAATGTACTCGGTATCATTTAAATTTATGGAATGGAAATATCCCAACAAACTACAAAGAACTTTTTAATTTGCGTCATTCTACGGCCCGAAACACTACAGAAAGGGCATTTGGTTTATTGAAGAAGCGATGGGCTATACTTAGGAAAAATAGTTTCTATGATAAGAAAACACAAGTTAGAATTATAAATGCTTCTTTCATTCTTCATAATTTTTTGAGAGGTGAAAATATGAATGAGGATGACTTGTTGGCGGAGGTGGATGTAGAAATACAGAATATGGTCGGAGTTGATATTGAGGGTGAGGACGACATAGGAGTTATTTCATCTGCGCGCTCGACAGCTGAATGAAATACGTTTAGAGATAACTTAGCTTTGAGTATGTTTGCGGAATATCAAGCCCGGAGGTCATAAAGGTAAAGATTTTTGGTGAACTGGGTCTGTAATAATTGCATTACATAGGTAAGTTGATATTCCATAGCTAAGTTGCCTACATTAGCATTGTCATTGCCTGCATTGTCATTCTGTTTTTCTTATTCTGTTTTTTTCACTGTTTTTCTACTTCTGTTTTTTTCATTCTGTTTTTATTCTTCTGTTTTTTTCATTTTGTTTTTCTTCTTCTGTTTTTTCATTCTGTTTTTCTTCTTCTGTTTTTTTCATTCTGTTTTTCTTCTTCTGTTTTTTTCACTGTTTTTCTTCTTCTGTTTTTTTCATTCTGTTTTTCTTCTTCTGATTTTTTCATTCTGTTTTTCTTCTTTTGTTTTTTTCACTTTTTTTCTTCTTCTGTTTTTTTCATTCTGTTTTTCTTCTTCTGTTTTTTTTTTCTTCTTCTTCTTCTTATGTGTTCTCCTCCTACCATTAGCATTGTCATTGCCTGCATTACATAGCCATGAGTAACAAAGGGAAATCACCTATGTCATCAACACAATCTAAGAAGAGAGGTTATGTAACTTGGACAAAGCAAATGGATGAGACAATGATTGGAGTATTGCATGATCATTTAAAAGAAGGTAACAAGGCAGATGGTGAATGGAAGCCACAAGCATACCAAGCCGTAGTCGATGAACTTAGGGCCACCCTAGGCGCCCTTCTCACCACGGATAATGTGAAAAATCGAATGAAGTCTTGGAAAAAGCATTATGGGGCGGGCAATAAGTGATATTATAACTTTCTCAAAGTTCAAATGGAATGAGGATCGAAAAATGATTGTCATAGGATTTGAAGACTTGGAGCAATGGACTTCTTTTATTAAGGTATGACCCTTTTGCTTCACGATGTAAAAGCCCTTAATTTGGAGGTTCATTGCCTTATTGATGTGAACAATGAACTTGTTGACAAGTTCAATCATTTGGGTAATTGATGTCCTAATGAGCATACTAATCTGGATTTGAAATATGGCCGTAAATATTGAATTCTAACAGAAACTAGCCATATAGAATATCTATCAAGCCTACATTTGTCATGTTGTTCCTGGTTGGCTTAATTTTAAGATTTAGAAATAATGGCATCTGTCACTTATAACTCTAGGCTGAACCGTCTTTATTATTCTTTTTCTTTGATAAATGTCCAATGGTTTTGCTTTTGACAGGAGAATCCAAATGCAGCTCCTTACCGAAACAAGTCGATAGAATATTGGGACGACATATGCACTTTATGTGGCCCAGATAGAGCTGTGAGTGATGGAGTAAAGATGCACGATGAGGCTGCCGTAGCTATGGATGATAAACTTGAGAGTGAAGGGGGTAGTTCAAACAAGACAATGCCTTCCTCGAGGTCAAAGAAGCAAAAGCGTGATAAATTAGCAGATGCTGTAGCAAATTTTACAGAGTGCTTCCGAGAGTATGTTCAAAGTAAGCCAAAAGAGAATCCAAAACCCACTCCACAAGAAATTCATGATGTCGTGAAAAATGTCGAAGGTATCGGCCGACATCAAGTCATGAAGGCTACTAGAAAGTTTACAAATGGCCCCGTAACTGATTTTGAGATGTTGAAGTCACTTCCGAACGATGAAAAGCTGGGTGTTGTTGATAGTAGTATTTATTAGTAGTGTTATTTAGTAGTCTTTGTTGCCTTTTTCGAGCTACTGTGATGCTGTTGTTTAGTAGCTGTTGTTTAGTAGCGGTTGTTTAGTAGTATTTATTAGTAGTGTCTTTGTTGTTTAGTAGCTGTAAGTTTGTACGCTTCACAAATTTGTCAAGTGACTTATTTGAAAAACAAATGAATTCCAAGAGTCTTCCAAACACTAGTATGAAATTGAAATTTATAATTGAATTCCATGGGTTAACCAAACAACTTTTGGGAATTGGAATTGGAATTGAATATCTCCATTTCAACTTTTAGAATCAGAATCATGTAAACAAAATGAATTCTTGTTTGCCAAACACTACATAAATGAATTCCATACTCCAATGCTAGAAATCTTCATTGTTTAGCATCTCCCTGCTGCTCCTCGACATGGCTCACTCAACGATACGAACCACCAAAACCACGCATCTCCTCCCTGCGCAATGTTCGAACCACAAAATAAAATATTGGGCGGAAGGATCATGGATCATGGATCATAGCATCACTTTTGGAAAAATAAAAAATGACCGATCATATAGACATACATTATCTCATATTTCAGACCGGTCATTAATTAAACTCAACTGAAAACATGATCTGATGATCATCTGCCGCCACCATTAAATCAACATTATCACAATCATCATAAATTTGTTACAACAATAAGTATTTATCACGCAGTGATGAAGAAAGAAGCGAGCGAGAGGGATTTAACTGATGTGGAAGGCGATGTTGGGTGGCACACCGGCGTGGCAGTTGTCTGAGCTCCGACGGTGATTATTACGCAGCTTCTTTATAAGAGAGATGACGTTGAAGGACTGATAATGGTGTTAGATTTTTTTTCATTCATGATTCATGAAGATTTGAGAGATAAGAGAGGGTCGATTTTGGGGGCTTTTATTTGTTTAGTCAATTAATGTCAACCGCTTATCTCACTTAATCTAATGGTCTAGATTTGTGAGTACCAACTTACCATAAGACAATAGACTTACAAGAACCCAACACTTGATATACACTAGTTGTTGCTCCGCGCCCTACCGGGCGCGGCGCCCCAATTTGGCTAATCGTTCAAATAATATCATTAGGGGCATTGAAATAGTAACGAAAACTACCCCCAACTGGCTAGAAATGTCTATAGACCATAGTAGTTACTATACATAATGCAAGAAAGGCGCGTAAAAGAAGACATCTAAGCAAAATACTTCGTGTACATTTTTGGTAAAATGCTAAGCCTAAGTAAATCAAAATAATATTAGTATAAAATGAATACGCATAATATTTATTCCACCATTGGTGAAATTTTTTGAAAACACAATGTCTAATAGACCTATGAGCTGCCACCTTGGAGATTGTCGTAAAACATTGTGCATTGTCCAATAACTCAGCAATCGAACAACACGAACATACGAAAAGCTTCCTATAGGTTGGCCATTTAGTCAGTTTTCGTTTTGCGTAAGCATTGGCTCCTGTGTTTTCCTACTGAGTTTTGATTTAGTCCTTGGATATATGATATAGAGAGTTTAAACTAACATGGTTGTTGATAATACAAACTTGACGACATATGTAGCATCGTGTTATGAATTGCTTTACATCTTGCTTGTAATTGATTTACAAATATAGTTCTATTACAACAGTAAAATTAACTTGGGGAAATATGTTAAGTTGTCATCACAGGATAATTGTTAGGAAGTTAGCCAACCCTTCCGCACAACTTTAAGTTCCGCAGTACATGTCATGGAACACGAAACATTTGTCGTAGAACTTAATTAGTGAAGAAACAAGGTATTGACGACCGCCGAATTATAAGACGATTGCAACTGTTCAGTGTTACTATAACATTACATTGGATAACAAAAAAAAAGAATGAAAGTAACAATATATTACACAAGTACAGCCCCGTTTACCGCACTAATTCGTTAATATTACAAACCAAGTATCTAAGGTCTCTAACTTTCATGACAGGTACATAGAGCATTAAGAAGAGGTGAAGACTGATTATTTAATCAAACAGACAGCTACATGTCGATCTACAAAAAGACACCATTAGGACACTGCCTATGTGCAAAAAACACCGTGAAAGTATCTACAAAAAATAGAATATACAATTCAATTCTGGTGAAGTATATGGCGCAACATATATCGTGCTCCAAAAAATGAACTTGAGCTTCTGAAATGAAGAGACCACATCATCAAAAGCACATTGGTTTCAGTTAATCCAAGGTCAAAAGATATTATGGTGGTAACCATGGGTACTACCCTTCTACTTGTCCATTGAGGCAGTAAAGACAACGGATAATAGTTTTGATCATGTAGTTTCTAAACCCAAAACAGGAGCAAATAATGGAATTACACTCATGGCCGACCAAATAAATTCTAAGTCAATTCTACAAGCATCCTGAAAAATGACAAATAATAGGACAAAATTGAATTGTGCTCGAACTGCAGAAAGATATTTATAGGCTAGCGGTTTGATTAAACTATGAAGTAACAGGAAAGTTTAAGAATTTTTTACGAGAAAATAAGAAAAAAGAATAAACTTCAGTGAAATATATATTGATTAAAAATAAATCATGCATTCATGAAATTGGATCTATAATTCAGATTGAAATAAACACCAAACTGAAATCCAAATACAGTATTATTGATTTTATTTTAACTTCCCTAGTGAGAATCCACCTTAATGATTAACAAAGCAACCGCCGTCATACAATCATCCTCAACAGTGACAAGTTATTGGACAAAATTAAACTTTCACTCACTAAGCTAAACCCCAACGCCGAAAATGATCACGAATGTCATGATCTATAATCCCAAACTTCAGGCTAATTTTCAAATCTCTCAACAAAAGTTGCAATCACCACCGAAAACCGCAAATATAAGCAATATAAGTGTAGAAAGCATATAATATGAACAAATAAAAAGTAAAACCGGGCCACAAGGGAACTTTAAGTGACGCAGACCTGGGAAAACTACGGCTGCTCCCAAGACACAGGCCAAATAATACTGCAGGCGCGAGGTCATTCACCCCCGATAGCACGCACATATAGAAAAACAATAGGCACGGAAAAACTTCAAGCGCATGTCAATGACTCAATTCATTGGGGAAAAAACCCACAAAAAACAGCCAACAAAACGACCTCAATTAAACCCCAAAATCACATGAGCCTGCACAAAACACAAGCCAACTCAGAAAAGCAAGACACGAACTTAGTGAAAAGGCGACACGGTGGTTAGTGAAAGACTGAGCAGCCAATAGCACAACTCACGTATAATGAAGCTTCCACAATCTTTCACCACTTTCAGCCGCCACTCACCATTCTAGCTACCGGCAAAAAACAGGTGAGGTGCTTAGGAAGCCAGTCTATGTTATTTGGCAATTCACATAACGCATATCACGCAAAACGAATTTAACTATCTATCTACACCTGGATATATGGGTAAAGAAAGCATATAAACAAGAGAAATAAAACAAGAATACGGATTGGTAAGTAAAGAATGGAAGGCAAAGTCCCGGTTGGTACCTAGCACTACCAGTACGACCATCATAAGTAGAGCTAGCAAGAGTATTCTATACACCAAAACAACTTGTATGAGATTGTCAAACATGTACGACCCAATGAACACGCAGTGTTGCTGAAATAGAAATATTCAAACACTTAGATTAGGCTTACATGGGTGACTATCGCACAGCAAAATAACACCTCACCGCACAAAATCACACATTCTTACCAGCAAACCCACAATATTACCATAAACCAGCAATCCTCCGTTTCCAAATCAGGCCATACAAAAATCAATTTCAGTGTATCGTATATTATCAGTTAAAAAATATGCACAATCTGGCTAAATATAGTGCAATATCCTCAGATTAAAAAATGGAACATTCAGTCATCTTGGCTTATTAAACTTATATTAACATCCAATGTGGCTACTCGTCCATTACCTTAGGATATCTCAGAGCTTTATGAGAGTATCCTTATTTCATATGTTATACATAACTACTATAAGCAAAATTGGAACCTACATATAATAATTCATTGATAGCTATACCTCTTTTGGCGTGGGATAGAGCCTTAATAATATTAATATAAAGTTTACCACCATTGTAGCTCTCGATTTATATTCACAATGTAGTCGCGTATACTCTAATAAGAGTACATGATTTAATAGAAAGATCATCATCATCGACTCAAATATATCCTTAAACCTTAAAACAAACCTCATTCCCCGCAAATCCCTACCATGTATCGCCTAGCTCGTCGCGAGCTTGCCTATATTTGAAGAGTGCAATACACAAATAACAAAATATAGGCAACCATTATCAAATTCTAAATCATTATATGAAATAGCTAAAACCTATATTTCCAAATCCCTAACAAAAAAAAGGAAAGGAAACGCCATATGTGAGCACAGCTGAAGAGTGAGATACGAGATATACATTGTGGACACCCAGAGACATTGAGCACACAATCAAATAAACAAACAAATTAAACATCACCTGCAGAATAAACCACCAAGCATATCCCGTAAAGCATAACCTCGCGGATTCTCTATCGATGACATAGACAAATCCCAAAAAGAATTAAGTATGCATCTCTGCGAGACACCTAGCCTTATAGTTGCCCCCTCAAAACCCAACCCTTATAGACGACAACTAAACCAAATACAATGACCAGTCCATGATTACCCCCGCCCTCGTTACCCTCCTCATCACAAATCACACTCAAACTCTTTTAGGAAAAAAAATATTTAAAGCACTCACTTCCAAAAGAACAGTTACAAAAAGCGCATCAATGAATTAGAACCCTCGCCAACAAAATTATAACCAAGCAATAAAAAAAAATCAGAAGGCGCGTGCATGATGAAAAAAGTACAGGTACAGTTTGCTCATTGAGGACATAAAGCCTCACCGTTCCTCACCGTTCTTTAGGAGTGAGCGACATGATGAAGGGGTAAGATGCCATGACAATCCCCCGGCCTCATCACTGCTTCCTCTGCGGGGCCTAGCATCGAGCCCACCACGGTGTACTCAAGATGATTCCCTCACCAAACTGACATTTATATGAACGATAACCAGAGTTATGCAGTAATAAGAAAAAAATAGATAAAACCCTTTTAGAAGGCACCAAAACCCTCACCAAGAAGCATGTTCTTTGTGAGTTGAGTAGATAACCCCTAACCTAAGTGAAAGGGGTTAAGGTATAGATAGATAGATTATACAATCAACAACAAACCACCACCCTAACTTATGGCCTAAAATATATATTGCCTATGCGTCGGAACATACCCTTTGGGCAACAAAAGGAAAAAAAAAAGGCAAGATGGAGGACAGATAACATACGAGGGGTTTTTTCTTTTAATAGGCGTTTGTGTACGTTTTTAAGAGCCGAGATGTAGAAATGAAACATAATGTGAGGAGAAAGCTAGAGTAGGTGAATTGAAGTATTGACCCTACCTAAGATCAAAATATAAAGTAAGATAGGTGTAAAATAGAGCAATGCAAAACGCACAATATGAAAACAAGGGAAAAAACATATTAGTCAACACGAAAGCAGTACGAGAGCGATTAGCAACCAATAGTACAACTCACATGCAACAAACCCTACATCATCTTTTACCACAGCCCTGCAAACTACAAATGGTAGTACCGTTGTTGTCCCATTGTACGCCGAATACCTAATAATAACATAAACACAATATGAGAGCTTCATTTTGAAAAGATTGAGACCAGGGCTACTAAAGTGCCCCATATAAGGAGAACAATGAGGCCTTGGTGCTGGGAAAAGTACAACGCGCGACAAAATCTCAGACTACAGGCCAAACAAACATTCCGAGCCAAAACACAGCAACTACACTCGATACAAGCAATCCCACGCAGACAACCTGTATGAAAGTCCGGTACAACAGACACTACGATATTGTTAAAATCATTATGTACTTATTCACTAAACATTAAACCCACTATAACAACATACCATACATAAGAACATACCATTCACTAAACATTCACTAAACATTAAATCAGCCTGTACCCGAAGTAGTAATTACCCAAATAAGAACACATAACAATTCAGACTCAGGAGATACGAAGAGACAAACCCAGTAAACCCACACACACCCAAGAACGACCAATAAACCCATGTCCCAAGAAGTAATCACCCAAATACAAACACAAAACATTTCAAAGAAAGAAGATATGAAGCATACACAGATATATACGAAGTATCATGTTCAACCAGTGCTCACAACCACTGGTTTTGCCGTCGCCTATTCTGAACTCCAATCACCATTTTCCTTAGCAGATGGCATGTGAAAGTGAACGAGTAATGAGAATGACAAATAAATGAATAGAAAGGTAAGATCTAAACAAATAAATAATTGAGCAAGACAAAGAAAGGGATAGATAAAAATATAAGCACACGAAAGCTGAAGGGCGAGGGAAATGGGGGGGTGAAAATTGAGAAAGTGCATTTGTTGAGCGGAGAGGAGCAAAGTAGGGGCCTGAAAAAATGGACGAAAAACGCACCTAAATCCAAAAGTAGTTTAGCAACATTTGTAGATGCTTAAAACGCCCCTTGATCTACTATTCGCAAAGAACGGGTAGTTTGAAGCACTCCATAGAACTACTACGCAACCACATGAATAGAATACTACCTACTATTATGTAGCTGTGATTAATAATCAAGTACCCCATGTTCCAAGCTTAATAACTCACCTCGCTGGCCAGACCACTGGAAGAGCAAAAAAACAATCTCACTAACGAAGCAAACAAACATAAAAGCGCAGCACACAGGGAAAAGCGGAGCAAAACAGCAGTGCAAAAGCAAAATATGGAGCACATACAAGAGCATGACCAAGAGCTTGGCCGGTAATCAATGAACATGCGACCCAATCTAAACCCCAAACCCCGGGAATACAACAATAATCAAAATAAAGTTCGGCAGAAAAAGCAGCAGGTTACAATGAAAGCATGCAGCAGCAGGGAAAGCAGTAGTTAGCATCAAACTGCATATTATACATAAAATGAATTCAAAATCAACAATCATACTGTCTAACAACAAGGAGAAATGACCTTTGAGCAGAGTTCCAATTAGAGGTGATAATATCAAATTTTGCAGGTGGAGCAGCAAACCCCAAACCCCAGGAATACAGCAAGTATAAGAAAAAAAAAAGATTAATCAGAAAAGGCTAAGCCTACGATTAAAACATGCACTTGCTGGAAAAAAAAAGGAAGCAAAATCAGAACCGATAATCAAACTGGGTAATAACATAAAGAAAATACCTTTGAGCATAGATCCGATGGAATCTAAGAGTAAGCGCTCACCCCGCCATACGAAAAAATCGCAACCCACTGCTCCAATCAGCAATCAAAAAACCCCAGGAATACAGTTATTACCCAAAAAAAACTAAAGGGAGGGGAAAAATAGTTGTACAGCAGAAACGATTTCTGAAATTAGGACCGATGAAATTAGGAATGATGAAATTAGCATTAGATTAGCATTAGATTGAGGAAACGACATGCATAAAAAAAGAAACAGGCAACATTAAGTAAAAGAAACGGTGAAAGAAAGTGAGTAGATTAACTCAAAAACTGCAAGTAAATCAAATCTCATCATACCAAAAAAAAAAAAACACGTATACAAATAAATTAAACTCAAAACCTTAAAGATTCAACAAGGCACTAACCCAAAAAAGAAATGAAACTCAATACCTTAAGATTGGTAAGGAATAAAAGACAAACCCAACTGAAAATTGCCGTGAATATTGTCGGATGCGAGAATAGTGGAGGAAAGTTGTATGAGAGAAATGGAGAGTGGCAGTGAAGAGGAGTTTGAGGAGAGTGATGTTGGTACTGGTTATGAGATGAGATTGAGAGGTGAGTTTGAGAGGAATGGAGGGTAGGGATCTAAAGGGAGATGAACGGTTGAGGGAGGAATACAAGAGACTATTCATAAGCACAGTGTTTTGAACTTCCCTCTTTTAAAGGGTATAGATATAGATATGACATTACTTTTACCAACGATCAATTTTCTATAATTCATTCAAATATTATATTATTTTTCAAAATGATAAATTGCATACATTTACAAATTTATTATGACATTTTTTTTGAGAAAATTCTATTATGACTTTTAAAATGTGATAAATTGTATGAATGAATTAAATTAGTTTGCTTTGTGCAATTTTGTTTGGAAATACAAAAATTGGATTCAATTTTATTTTAACTTAAATTTATGAGGGCTAATCACAACATATAAAATTTAAGGGGGTTACACAACTTATTAAAGTAATGACGGTTAATTGCCACTTTCGCGTTTATAAGGTGCCGAAAAAATCGATCACCGAGTGTAGGCCGTAAGCACACAACCTCTGTTCATCTCAACACCAAACTAAGTCAAAGAAGAAAAGCTTAACCTTTAATGGCGGACTTACCAGAAGAACTATGGACGAAAATCCTCGAAAATGGAATCCAAAACCCTAATTCCAACACCCGTTTAACTTACAAAGACCTCTGTTGCATCTCTCTCTCCTCTCGTCACCTACACCGTCTCTCCAACGATCTCTCTCTTTGGTCCTCTCTCCTTTCCCTCGATTTCCCTTCTCGCTTTCCCCAAAACCCTAACATTTCCCCCAAATCAATTTATCAGTCATGGTACGTCAGTTATTTCGATTGATTATTTTGATTGATTGATTGTTTGTTGTGAGATTAATTTGGTTGTAAAGGTATGAGAAGGATAAGGCCAAGAGGATTGCTGCGAATAACCGGGCGGTGATGCGTGCGGAGAGTATTGTTGCTGAACATGGTAGGAGACTTGATGATTTTCGACTGCGGCGGGTTGATGAAGATGAGAGGATTCACCGTGTTGTTTCTGAATTGAACAATTTTCGCAGGGCTAGGTATTAATTTCACCCTTTATTCACTTGTTATAGATTATCTTGATTTGATTTATGTGTATCAGACCTGTGTTACTGTTTTCGCTCCAATCTCAGTCAATTGCGAACTGATTCACACATATCTCGTATTAGTATTGCCGTATTGGAGTACTAGACGATAAACAATAGTCAGTCCAAGTGTGTAGTATTGCCGCATTGGAGTACTAGACAATAAACAATAGTCCAAGTGTGTATTGTGCATATTTTGTATCAAACTTATAACTAAGCTGCCAAGTTTATGTCTTGTTTTTATTTGAGGGGACATTAGCGCGTTCTTAGCGGGTTCATTGGACCTTTTAAGAAATTCTTTCAACTTTGATGTTTAATTTAAAGCTCTATTCGACTTGTTATGTAGACAATAGGGTACATTGTTTGGTTTTAATCTTTTCGAAATGAAAACGGAATTTGGAACTATGAATCAAAGTCACTTTTCCTTGGTGGCCTGGTGGGGTTGTACAGTGCTAGCATAGCTTTAGCTGGAGGTTTCAAGGGCTTATCAATTTTATCTAATGATCATAGAAAAACCCTTTCAGGCAAGCTTCTGTTGCTTTGAATGTATGGCAGCCGGAAGTCGCCCGGGGAAGACAGAAGCAGATAGTAGAGCAATGTGCTGTACCCATTGATTCACGCATTAATGCACTTGAGATGGAACTGAAGCTGTGTAAGCAACAAATGATAGACTTTGAAAGGGCATATGTAAGACTCCTGCTCTTTGTTTCACTGTAGGTGTGAGTTTCATGATTGAGAATAAACGTTCAGTAATCCTCATAGTCTCATGTTCGAAACCAGAGAGCTGAAAAGCGAAGACTAGATCAAGCAAAGGAACAACTAACATCGCTGAAGTACCATCCTTTACCAGATCATTCGGTGAATCAAAAATCACTTGTTGATCATAAAATCCGAAGTAAAGTTGATAGTAATCATAAAAGGAAGAAGTGTAAAACATCCAGTGATGGTTAGAGTCTCTTTATTCTCATCTTACAAAGGGATTATTAATCTATTTTCAATTGCCATCTTAAAGTATTTATCAGCCCTAGCTTTATGTAACACCATGGTAGTAAAATGCGTTATAACAGCCGTCATATATCGGGATCGAGTTGTCATTTATGTCGGATGACAGATTGCAGATTTGCAGACAATGCTGCTGGGAGTTTGAGAATGTTCACCAGATGTGTTACATTAAAGTGGCGTCGGTTTGGTATGAGATGGGATAAGGGAATGAAATTAAGAAGGGGAAAGAAAGGGAAAGGAAAGGAATACCCTTTGATTACCTTAGTTGTTTGACCAAGAAACATGAAATAGAATGATTAAAAGCAACCCAAATTAACCACCACCCAACACCGTTGCCGGCACACATGCCTTTGACCAATTCCCTTCCCCTCAACCTTCCTAGACAACCTTCAAAATCCACATCTCACCCACATAACCACCACCCTCAACCCTTTAAAATCCCTCCTCACCCCCGACATCCTCTTCCCCACCTTCGAAAATGTTTTTGAGGGTGGCAGTTTTTTTCAAGGGTTGAGGGTGGTGGTTATGTGGGTGGGTGATAAACAAACATCATGTAAGGAAAAGGACACTCTTCATTCCCTTTCCTCAAACCCCTCAACTATGTGGGTGGGTGATAAACAAACATCATGTAAGGGAATTGTTACTCTTCATTCCCTTTCCTCAAACCCCTCAACCAAAATCCCTTAGTATTAGTATGAAATTGAGTTAATTCTTCATATTTTATGTAATCTTTTTTATTATATTTTGCCCACAAATACTTATACCGTGGTAAATACACGTTCGTATTTGTTTCTTAACAGTTAGCATATAATATAGATTAAGATACGAAATCTAATGTATAATTTGGCCACAAGTCATGTCATTCAGGTGGGACCGGTGGTTTAGTTTTTACAGGTCTAGTCATAACTGTTGGTTTGATGAAAGGCAATGTGAACTTTCACTTGGCTGCTACGGGATACCTTAATCCCTAGCTGTAGCTGTATAAACTTTAACACAAATTCTCATTGAAGACGGGTCGGATTCCCTCTCACAAGGAGGCAAGTGGAAGAGCAAGTGGGGATCCATTTAGTTCCCCACTTGTCCTCCCACTTGCCTCTTTGTGAGAGGGAATCTGACCCGTCTTCATTGAAGACGGATACTATCCGTATTCAATAAGACTTACTGAAACTTTAAAGTGTTTTTGATTTCTTGTTGCTTGCAGATGTTGAAGGTTAAGTGAAGCTTGAAAGGCTCGTTGCTACGTATATGCTGCTCTGACCTCACTAACATGTATTTTATTGGACTCGGCATGGTCTGTAGCCTGGAAGCCTGTGAACTGAAGAAAAAATTTATGGGCATATTACTTGGTGGCTTCAGATAGCGTTGACGTGGTGTGTGGAAGAGCCTATGTTCATCTACCGCTCGGCTGTGAATCTGTGATAACAGCATGCTTATGCATTGTGATCCCTGTTAATGGCACACAACGTAAGCTCCAACATAGTTTTTGTTGTAGTATATTTTTAGGCCGATCTCATAGATATGATGTAATATCACATGTACGGCGTACAAATAATGAGCATCAGTGATTGGTAATTGTCCCTTCTTTATTGTAAAACCATAAATAAAGACACATTTTCCTCTCATGAACCATGATAGAGAGTAATTGATGCAAGTTCTTTTTTTTGTTTTTTCAAGAAAGGGTATTCTAGTAAATTAAAAAGACCATCTTGTACAAGAACTTGTAGAGTTTTAGTCAATGTCGGATATTATTCACAACCATTGCCACATCATTAAGCATAGTACTCCACTATGAGAGCTGATTTTGTGTCCCATCTCCACTATTACCACCACAAATTCATCTGCATACATTTTTTTAAGTAAACATGGCACTAAAAGTAAAAATCATAAAATGGTACGTGTAACATAAAAGGATACGAAAAAATGGTCTTCCAATAACTTTGTGATTCAAATGTATATGTCCGATCAATTGTAGAAACCAAGTTCTTTTTTTTTTTTGCAAATGAGAACCAAGTGAAAAAAAGGCAGTCATATGTGGTGTAAGAAGTAATTATAATTGAGATAACACAACAAACCCTCAAAAATAGAAGCCATATCCATGGAGGGAGGCGAGATAGAGTGTTGAAACCTTTATGCTAGACATGTTCAACCTATAATATCATTCAAAACGCCTCATGTTCCAATTTAAAACCTGAAGTTCATGCTTATGCGTTAATCCACCAACAAGATATTGTACAGAAAATAGGAGGGTTTGACACCGCCTGAAGCAATCGCAAATATTAAAACATAGCCGCAACTGTGGGTTAGTGGCCGATTCTTGGTAGTGAAACCATCAGTTGGCAGTCTCTTGCCTAGAGAAGGAGTAGAAAAATAGCAGGCAACCAAAACTGTACAATGTTGTGTTATTGTCACAAACCAAACAGTGCTGACAGGAGGACAAAAAATGAGCCCCGTTCTCCTATGTGGATATAACTTCAAATTGTATTGCACTTCTTCCAAAAATGTCCCTGAAACTATATTCTTGATTTGTCCAAATATTTTCAAGCCTTTAAATATTGTGATAGACTTGTTACCAAAAATTTCTCGACACCATAAACTGTGGGGGGTCCCTGTCGACATTAGCATCTATGCTGTGAGAAAACCGTCGAGATCGGTGTAGCTTCAACTTAATTGCAGGCACTTTGTGTGCGACTGTCTGCCATATCATTTGGACGGCATCATTATCCCTTGATGGATACCGGAACTCGAAATATTTCTTAACGTCTTGCAATTTGTTCCACATTCGGGTCCATTCCTCCCTTTTGATCTCACCGATAAGATTTATAAGAAACTTCTCTTTGACGGCATCCGAGTTACTAACAAAGATGGAGAACTCGGAGTAATCAATAACGTCTTCAAATGGAAGTTCAATGTCATCACTGATGATGACTGGAACACAATGGCTGGCAATTGCATCAAATAGGCGGTTTGATGACGGGGTGTCGCCTGCTATGTTGAGGCAGAATTTTGAGGAGTGCATTCCGAGGGTAGCATTGTTGATACCACCATGCTGGACACTTCCAAATGCAAAGTGTACATCTTTCTCATCTTTCAAACGGTTGAATAGCTCTTGCCTTATTACTCCGCCCTGCAAGCACATCCCTTACATGTGAGGCAATTGTACAACACTTCCTTTAAATAGGTCGTTATGCAAAGTACAGACTACTTTCTTGTAATGAACTTTTTAAAGCTAAATTGCCTAAATGACACCTTTTTAATGTTATTTGTTGTCTAACACAGGTATAGCCTCGATTCCATCTAAAAAATCGATTAAGTAGACAACAATCAGGTAGACAAGGTGATGTGAAAGGTTGGATCGACGTTCGAATTCCAACAAAAAAGCAATCATGTCATTCACCAAAACAAGGGAGCAAATTTCTGGATATCCAATTCTTAGAAACATTTCTATGTACAGAAAGAGAAAACTGCACTACCTTCTGAGTGAGAAGATGCCAGGAACGGAAAACCAACGACAATTGTTAGAGAAGATTCCATGAAAATTAATGACAACTTCTAGAAGTTATGAGAATTTAGAGAAGTTCAAGGCTGTAACTATTTAAAACTAAGGAATGTTGTCATAAGAAAGCAAATCCAAAAAGACAACCATGTAAAATTATACAATGGTTCCTAGAGATGCAGACATCAAACCCACCCTAACAAATAGTAGGACTTTCAAGAGACTCGCAAAAAGGAGAGCAAGTTTAAACTTTTTCCAGATGCCAGACCTCAAAGTCTCAAACCCACCGAAGAAGATAAACCGCATAATGTTAAAGACAATGCAGTTATAACACCTGATGTTAAATATCATTTGCAGAACTAAAGTAACAAAGAAAAACAAGTGAAAATGGATATAAAAGAAAATGAGAACAAGACGCAACTATGTTGTTTCAGATGATAATTCATATTAGCCGACCCCAAATCATGTTGGGACTAAGGATCTCTTGTAGTTGTTGTGCGTTAATTTACTCACAACTCATCAGCTATGGCCGAGTCAAAACTCACGAATCATGGATTCATCCGATTATTATTGTTTCCGTTGCGGTAACATGTTATGGTTATACGAAAACTCCACCTTACATTATATGTCAGATAGAATCACCAGCATGTGGAGAAAGGTCAGAAAGGTTCAGTAACATGTCACTTATTACTCTAATCTTAAGTAGGAGTACATATATGACTTCCATGATATAAGATAACTAACACAATACATTCACCTGAGAACTCAATCTGCAAAAGCGTCTTGCAACACGTAACTTGCTCAAAATTAGATGATCAACTTCAGTGATATGAAAAAATAAGTGTAACCTAAGGGAATTTATAGGCTCGCAGCATTGAAGGATGAGGAGTACAAAATATTAAGAACGCAAGCACTACTTGATAAGCAACTCGGCAAAAGCATAGAATAAAATCGACATTTTCACATATTCATGTCTTAATCAGTAGAGTTACAAGTAGAGCAAATGACAACTAGATTCAAGCTTTAACAGATAAAAACAAAGGGAAATCAAACTTTGTAATAGAAAAGGAATAACTCACATCTTTTCTATGTATGGCACCCTGAAAGTAAAGTAAAATTGGGCGGCTATCAAAAGTAGAGGTATCATTATCAAACGATTTGATAACATGTCGATAAGGGGCAATAATATCTTTGTTAACATTTGCTATATTTGGTGGGTACCTTCCAAAATCGGAGAGTACGAACATGGCAGGCCAAAGTTTATTCCTTGCATCTGACAGACTATTAGGATGATGAGCCAATATTATGTGATCCACACCCCCTGATCTTTTCCACTCTTCCCGAGCTTCCAAGTATTTAACCAATCTATCTTGCATTACCTTATCGCGGCTAATCTTGTCTTCTTTTTTCACCCTAGAAAACCGGTTATATGACAATGACGAAAAGAAGGGCACAAACACCACATCTGCCTCACTCGAGTTGTGCACCCTGAAAGCAATACGAGAAGTGTTATTCCCTGAATGTTCCGAAAGTAGGAGATCCAGTGTAAGCCAATGCTCAATGCTATGCTGCAAGTTCAACCCACCAGGATAATGAGGAATGTTTTTCCGAATATCAGGCCAAACACTCGATCCCTCAGGTTTCCAATCTAGAATCCCAAAATGAAATTCAGGGGGAAGATCATACATAAAAACCTTTAACAAATTCTTATTCCCTGCACTACATTGTACCCCCAATACACCAACATTTTGATCCGAGTACTTGACATTGGATACAATGTGATTATTTATACTAGGCCGCCATGTTGATCGTAAGACAAAGAGCCATGATACTAGGAAGATAAGAGATGTCATACTAAGCCAACAAAACAAGGAACTTCTGTGACGTAAAATAGGCAATGACAAGGAGGAGGAATTCATTTCTGCCATCTCAATAACAATAATTTTAAACAAGCATCAACATTCGTGTTTGTCATGTACCCTTCATTTGTCAATCCAATCTATCCAAGACAGTGGTGGAACCAAGATTTGAAAATGTAATTATCAAAATTACCCTTATATTATCCCATATCTCAAACTCAAAAAAAAAAAAACACAGAAAAATGAGTGCTAAAAAGGAAGATCGAAGACGAAAAGAAAAAAAAAAGGCAGCAATGGAATTTTAAATAAATGTATGGGGAAATTGGGGATGAAGGTTTGTAATACTGTAAAAGAAGAAGATGGGTGTGTTTGTAACTACTTTCTACTTTGTAGTTAGTTACTTAGTATAGATAGATGTGAGGTTGTGGGTGTAGTTTAACTTTGCGGCAAATTAGTAGGATACTCCCACCCAATTATTTTAAAAAGGTAGTTAAAAATAAATTTAAAACCACTAACACTTAGATTTAATAAATTTTAAAAACTTTATCCTTATTCATAATTTTTATTGGTCTATAAGTAGAGATCGCTTTTGATATATTTTGAAAATTTATTTTAATTTTACTCACATATTCATTTCACATAATTCACATATTCACAATAATGAGATCTTCACATCACATAATTGACATATCCAAGAGATATTCACATCATATGATTAACATTCACGAAAATAAGAAATCATATATATTCTCAAATAATAATCACATACTTACACAATTAATATAGATATTCACGCAATATAACAAACATATTCACAAATTACATATTCATAACAATAACAAGCATATCGATAAAATTTATTATAGATACTCATCTTAACAATTATACATATTCACAATATACCGTTTATCCTTGACATGTAAATTATATATTCACAAAATATAATTACATATCCACAACATATAAATCTCATTAACGAAAAGTATAAACATCATATTCATATATATAACAGTTGAACATGTCAATTGTATGTTGTGAATATACATATATAGGCTTTAAAATTACTAATGAGAATAAATAAAATTTTGAAGACTATAAATCAATACTATAATTTTGAACAAAAAAAACACTAGTTTTGAAATAAAATACATATTCACGCCCATATAAATTTTACATTCACAAAATTTATTGCATATTCACAACAAATAACTTACATATACGAAGTATTCACAACAAATAACAAATAACTTACACTTAAAAATTATGGACATATATATATTTAAAAATGATGAATGAATACCGAAGTATATCAAATGTGATCTCTATTTGTAGTGTAAAAACAACTACGAAAATTGGCGATACTTCAAAAAAAAAAATAGTAGAATTTAAAATTGAGTCTGTTTCAATTGAAGTGTAACTGTTAAAAATTACCCACATAATTTTAGAAAACAAAAAGAAAAGTGGGGAGTACCATGTACCATACACTTGGTGTATGGTATAAGTATTGTAAGTTTACGAAGATGAAAATGACGCAAATAAAAGACAATGTCAATATCCGTGGGAATAGGGTCTCCCACTTAAGAACCAGCCTCTCTTCATTGACTTCATCTAAAAAACTCACAACATTCATATAACTGTCATACAGTATTATCACAAATCACGATATCTCCTTTTAATCACTAAGTTAAAGAACTATTCGATTGGTAACAGTAAGTTTAAGATTCTTTTAATCTTCTAAAAAGATATATCCTTAAAATCGTCTATCAAATTATTACTACAGAAATAAGAAAACTATTAATTTCACTAATTAACAATTAACAATCCTAATAAGTTCAAAAAAATACATTAATAATTGCTAAACACAAAATTATTTCACTAGTTGAAGAATTATAATCCATTACTCAAGTTTTAAAATAATTAGATTAAATTTTAGGGAAAAAAGTATTATATAAATTTTAAATTCTCTAAGTTTAGGAAAAAGGGTATTTTATGAAAAGTGTATGTGAAAGAGTAATATTCATACGTGAAAAAGTAATTCCATTAATTTTTTTCGCCTACTCCCTTAACTAGAAATCACGCCTATTTGGCAGAGAGATGTCTAGTACCCTAATTGACTGAATAGGTTGATTTCATAAGGGAATTGAAAGCACGACGACACTGCACGCGGTTTTGGGGTTGCACATTCGATGACATTATTCTAGACATATAATGGGCTTAATATACGATTCGTATATGTCACAATATCTTATCAAACATTTAAAAATATGCGTTTTCATTGGATATCCTCATGGGTAAAAGGGGTGGAGAGTATATGACTTGGTCGAAAAGAAGTCGTTGTGTCTCGAGATGTCTTATTTTATGAGCACATATTCCCTTATTTGCAAGAAAACAGTAGAATTGGAAATAAAATTCAAGGGAAACAAATTGAGGCAGAAGGTTTTAGTGATGAAAAAGACGAAAACAGTAGTAAGTCTACTTAGAAAGACCATGATCATGACTTAGAGGAGATTATCTCAAATAATCAGCAACCACCCAACAATATGGGAAATGATGAGGAGATAATTGGACGTGGTGCCAGACAAAGATATGAACCATATTGGATACATGATTATGTGTGCAAATCCACACGAGTGTTAAACCCCACGATGCCTGCTCCCCACGTCCATTCGAATTCCTCGGCGAAAGGTACGCGCTACCCAATAGCTAACTATGTTACTACAAGGTTTTTGCCTCTTCTCACAGGACATTTCTGATGAATATTTTGTCGTCAATTCAAATATCAAAAATAAACCCGATATAAGTAGTATAAAGGGGTTGAATCCACGAGAATGGACGGGTCAACTACAAGCTCGAATGGGTCCTATTCTAGCCTAACAAGGGTTGGATGAGAAGATTAACTATTAACTAGTAAATGCAAGAAGTCGCTAAAATGATTTGGGCAAAAACAATTTAAGGAAAACTAAGGTAAAGGGTTCGCCTTAGGGGGAATCAATGAGTTAGTCAAGTAATTAGCAAGTGGGAAATAAGTTTGAGTAGAATTAATTGCTAATGTCTCAACAATTAATAATCTTCAACAAAGCTATCGCATTTGTCTCAAATCACTCATATAAACACTAGTCTAGTCATCTCTACCACCGTCGCTTAAGAGATAATCAAACAATAATTGATAAAGTGGGTAACTTTCGTTTACACAATTCATCAAACACCTAGTGTGCATATGGGTAATACTCTAATTATTACCACAAGTCTACTAATCACTCAACCAATTATCCCACATAATCCTCCCTTAGGCTCCCCCTAAACCCTAGAAGGAGACTACTCACTCATGTTATAGGAAATCAAACAACTAAATACTAGGAATAATGAAATGAACATCATGCTATGGAAATGATTAATCCTAACAATCAAATGACAAATAATTAACTTGAAATGAAATAAATTGCATAATCAACTAAAAGATGAGAAATTTATACCAACAATGCTTGTATTAATCAATAGGGAGAATGTCTTCACCCAAAATCTTCAATACAAACCCAAGACTATTATAGTTCTACTAAGAAAGACTAGATCTACTAACTTGAATTGAGAAATTAAACTTAATTAAGGAACGATTAGGAGAGTAATTAGTGAGTATTAGGGATTACTAAATTTCTAGGGTTTTGTGCTAATAGTTCATGAAAAAGCTGCTTACAAAAATTAGGGGGAGGGTATATATAGGTATCTCAAAATTAAGAAAGAAAATAGAAGAGGGGCGAAATTGCGGTGCTGTGTTCCTGGCCGGTTGGCCGGCCGCCGGCCCTCTGACCGGCCTGGAACACATCAGACCCTCCCTTCTTCTCGTCTTCAAAAATATTCTAAGTATGAGAAGGGGGTCCCGGCCGGGTGCCCGGCCGCCGGCCACCGACCGGCCTGGAGCACTTTAAATCTCTCGGATGTTGTCTGATGTTGCGCAGGCCGGGTAGTAGGCCGGCCGCCGCTACCTGGCCTATTTCTTCTCCCTCTCTTTTTCCTTTCTTTGTGGGGTGTGTGGTCTGAGCCGGGTAGCCGGCCGCCGGTGGGTAGACCGACTCGCGCTACATAATAGCTCTCTTCTCATTCGTTTTTCTTCTCATTTCCAAATCCCGACTCATGCAAGGCCTTTATGCACCGATTTCTTCGTTTGCGCCTTAATTCCTGCAAAATGATACCAACATTCATAGCACGGGAAATCGGGAAGCAAAATGCAATCAAGGGCACGCAAATCCGTGCAAACGGACCAAAATGGGGACGAAAATGAGAGGAAAAATGTAACTAATTAAATGCTTATCAATTTCTTGCGGCCATCGACGACATTGAAGAAGCAACGCACTACCACAAAGCCGTTAAAAGTGAAAATTGGAGAGATGCTATTAGTAAAGAAATTGAAGCACTTGAAAAAAAATGGGACATGGAAAATTGTTGATTTACCAGAAGGAAAAAGACCCATAGGATGTAAATGGGTTTATAAGGTGAAGTATAAAGATGATGGCACAATTGAGCGCTACAAAGCACGACTTATTGCACAAGGTTACACTCAAATCGAAGGCGTTGATTATCATTAGACGTATGCCCCCGTAGCAAAAATGACTAGCGTGCGGACCTTACTAGCTGTAGCTGTGGTGAAGGGATGGTTAATTTTTCAACTCAATTTTAATAACGCATTCCTACACGGAGATTTGAATGAGGACGTATACATGAAACTACCGTCCGAGTTTCATACTACTCAACCAGGCAAGGTGTGTAAATTAATGAAGCCTCTTTATGGTTTAAAACAAGCATCCCGTAATTGGTTCGCAAAGTTAACCGAGTCGCTCACAAGGTATGGTTTCGTTCAGTCGCAAGCCGATTACTCACTGTTTACTTGCAACAAAGAAGGCATTTTCATTGGAATATTAGTTTATGTTGATGACATGGTGATGGTGAGTAATAACGAGGAACAATGCACACAATTTAAGACATTTCTGCATACGAGTTTTGGAATCAAAGATTTGGGACGCCTAAATTACTTCTTGGGCATTGAAGTGGCTCACAGACCGAGAGGCTTGTTTCTGTGTTAGCGGAAATATGCTCTCGGTATTATAGAAGAGACGGCGATGAGTGGAGAAAAACCAGTAGACACACCAATTCAAATGAATCATTAGTTAGCTCTTGAAGATGGATACGTTCTTAGAGATGCTATGAAGTATAAACGGCTGGTAGGTCGACTAGTGTATTTAACCATTACTCAACCTGACTTAGTATATGCGGTTCACATCTGTTCGCAATTTGTGCATGAACCGAGAAAAGAACATTGGGATGCGGCTCTAAGATTGGTTCGATATTTGAAAGGAAACCCGAGCAAATGTATTCTAATGGGCCGAAACTCCAGCCTTCAACTACAGGGCTATGCGGATTCAGATTGGGCATCATGCCCGATGTCAAGAAGATCACTAAGTGGATATTTTGTAGCCTTGGGAAATAGTCCTATCTCATGGAAGTAAAAAAAAAACAAGGTACGATGGCTAGATCAACAGCTGAGGCAGAATATAGAGCAATGAGGGCAGTGACAAGCGAGTTGATTTGGCTAAAGTCTTTATTGGGGTCGTTGGGCATTTCCCACACTCAACCATGGATATTGATTACGATAATCAGGCTGGACTTCACATCGCAAAGAACCCCGTATTTCATGATCGAACAAAGCACATTGAGATAGACTGTCTCTTTATACGACAACACTTGCTTGCAAATACCATTCATACTAGTCATGTTCGAAGCAAGGAACAAGTAGCAGATTTGTTTACCAAGGCACTTGGACGAGAGCTGTTTGATAGCTTACAACACAAGTTGGGAGTCCTTTTGCCGTGAGCTGTTTGATAACTTACAACGCAAGTTGGGAGTTCTTTTGTTAGGAGCTCCAACTTGAGGGGGAGTGAAAGAATATATTATCTTATATTATGTATTATATTGTGATCTTGTATATTATCTAGTTTCCTATTATTGTAGGATAGCTATCTTCTAGATTAAGGCTAAGATCTTTCTATTGGTTATATATACGTTGTATATGTTTGTTGGAGCTAGTGTCCTCCACAGTTAGTGTGATAACGTGTATAAATCTCTTACAGGTTCACAGGGTATTCTTAATATTCTTATCAGTTGATTAACGTTTATCGATAACGGTTGGCTTGCTAGAAGTTTGACGTTATTGTCATTTTAATGGCGGTGATCAACTGGTCCCTAAAAGTCACACCTAAAGGATGTGTTTGAGAGATATGATTATATGAAAAATATAATCATATTGATGCCTTATATGACTAAAAGGTTAGTCGATGTATATGACTAAAAGGTTAGTCAATGTAATGATGATACGATTATTTAATACGATTAAATAATACTAGCTGAGACGAATTAAATGTTAATTCGTAATTGAATATAAACTGTTATATCTAATTGATGTATATAATGTAATTATTTAATACGATTAAATAATGTAAGCTTAAACGAATTAAATGTTAATTCGTAATTAAATATAAACTGTTATATTTAATTAGCAAATTATAAATATACGATATTTATAGTTGACGTATATATTATACGATATTGTCATAATAAATGATGTCAGACCGATATTAATAAATCGACTACAAGATGTTGTATGGACTTATTAATATGTGACAACATAAATGACAATAATAATACATACACATTTTATACCTTAAAATAAAAAAAAGCTAACAACCTAAAAACAAGCAGAGAGAAAAGACGGAAGATCTCCTCTCTTTTCTCCACTTCTTGGACGGTTAAAGGGAGAGGAGAAGAGATTGATATAAACTCTTTTTCTACATTCTGATCATTACTTCACACAAAAAGGATTATTAGGAATTTTTGTATTCATTCTAGCACAAGAAAAAGGCATTTCTCGGAGCATCTTGGGTGCAACGCTTAGGAGAATATCGATCTCGATATTTGTTCTTAGGCCATATTGCTAGGACCGGAGGTTGATTCTAATCTCTATGTTTTATATTATGCATTTTGTTTATGACTCGCATTTCATATATTATGATTTCGTTATAATCCTTAAATTTCATGATGAAATATACCGATATTTCTCACAATGTTATCATTGTATGCATGGAGAAATAACAAAATAATCTTTCCCATATCAGTTTCTTAGTTTTTCATATTTCCAATGTATGTATCTTAAATATCTTAAATACTAGTTTGAAATCCCGTGCGATGCATGGTTAATTAACGTAGTTATAATGAAAAAAATGAGGATAAATTAATCTTTACATCCTTATAAAATCAACTTTTCTAGACTTACACCCTTACGATTTTTTTTTAATATTTTACACCCTTATAAAACACTTGTTTCAAATCTTGCCCCCTTAGTCTGATTTCGATGAAAAAGAATGAAATATTTCGTAAAATATTAATTTTTTCCTCTAAAACCATAATTTGTGACGAAAATAACCCAATCTTTATTTATTTCTTCTATCTCTTCCCCCTTTTCCTCATCTATTGTACGTATTTTCTTCTTCTTTCTACTTTCTTTATCTTTCTACCCAAATATTATATCCAAATTATTCAAACCACAACTGTTATATTACATCCAAATTGTTCAAACTTTAAACCACAACATTGTTCCAAAACAGGCTTAAGAGATAATGTAGGATTAGGAAGTCGATAAGGGAATTAGAGTATGAACATATTAATTGTGATAATATTTAATTTCTATATTATTTATTATAAAATTGGAAGTCATTAGTCTAATAAGGGGGTATTATCGTAAATTCAACATGTTTTTCATCGAAATCTGACTTAGAGGGTAAGATTTGAAATAAGTGTTTTATAAGGGTGTAAAATATTTTTAAAAAATATATAAGGGTGTAAGTTGTGTGTCCATCTTCAAGAGGGGTGGGGGTTACCAACCTTCATTCCAGCGGAGTTATTCTCAGAGTGCGGCGAGTAATCGACCTACGGGGTCATGGAACCGGCAAGGGAATCAGAGTTTTACTGGCGGTGGCTACAACCGCAATGGAGGGAACTAGCAGTGGCAGAACAGTGGCAAACTGTTCATGATGGATAAGAAAGCAGCATAGGAGGGTGCCACCAGGTGGGTACTGGTACTTTTCTTGTCAATCATATTCCAACCTTCGTTCTATTTGATTTAGGGGCAACCCATTCGTTTGTTTCTAAGAGTCATGCTGAGTTGTTAGGGCTTGGGAATAGGGAGTCTGTAAGGAATGAGATATTTGTACCTTCCGAGGAGTCATTGTCTTGTAATAAGCTGCTCAAGGGTGTTTCTATGATAGTGGGGGTGGTAGAATTTCCTGTTAATTTGTTTGAATTTCCTGTAGATGGGTTTGAGGTTATTGTTGGGATGTATTGGCTAGCGAAGTATAAAGCAAATATAGATTGCCATCAAACAAAAGTGTCTTCAAGGGGTCCTAAGAGGGTTAGAGTGTCGGACCAAGGGTTTGTTTCAAAGTCCTAGGTGAAGTTGATTGCAGCCATTACTTTGAAGTCGTACCTGAGGACGGGCTACCTGCTGATCTTGTGCCATGTGAGAGATACCAGAGTTGAGGAGGTGACGGCAGACCAGATTGAAGTGGTGAATGAGTTTGTTGATGTCGTTGTGGAGGAGATACCGTGATTACATCCTAAGAGGGACATTGGTTTCAGTTTGGAGTTGAAGCTGGGTACGAGAGCAATTTCTAAGGCCCCGTATCACATGGTACCAAAGAAGCTTGAAGAATTGAAGAAGCAGTTGAATGAGTTGTTGAACAAGGGATACATTAGACTTAGTGTATCACCATGGGGTGCTCGGTGTTGTTTGGGAAGAAGAAAGATGGTAGTTTACGGTTATGCATTGATTACCGTGAACTGAACCACGTGAAGGTGAAGAATAGGTATCCATTACCTAGGATTGACGATTTGTTCGACTAGTTGAGTGGAGCCGGAGTGTTCTCGAAGATAGATTTGAGGTAGGGTTATCATCAGCTGAGGATAAAGGATGGTGATATTCAGTAGACGGCTTTTCGTTTGAGGTATGGGCATTATGAGTATGTGGTGATGCCATTTGGGTTGACTAATGCACTAGCGGTATTCATATACCTTATGAACCGGATCTTTAGTCCATATCTGGACACGTTCGTGGTGGTGTCTATCGACGATATCTTAGTCTATTATAAGACTAAAGAGGAGCATGCAGAGCATCTGGGGATTGTGTTGCATATTTTGAGGGACAACCAGTTGTATGCTAAGTTGTCTAAGTGTGAGTTTTGGCTTAAGAAGGTAGCGTTTTTTGGTCACATCATATCAAAGGAAGGGGTGATGGTAGATCCTAGTAAGATTGAAGCAATGTCTAACTGGGAAGCACCAAAGAATATAATGTGGCTGAGGTGAGGAGTTTCTTGGGTTTGGCGGGTTATTATAGGAGGTTCGTGGAGGACTTCTCAAAGATTGCTAGACCTATGACGATGTTAATGAGGGAGGAGAACAAGTTTCGCTAGGATGAGAGCTGTAAGATGGCGTTCCAAACCTTAGTGGAGTGTTTGACCACAACTCCTATCTTAACTTACCTGATGGGAGTGATAATTTTGAGGTTTATACGAATGCGTCAAAGTGTGGATTGGGTTGTGTGCTGATGTAGATGTGGAAGGTGATAGCTTATGCTTCGAGGCAGTTGAAGACTTATGAGGAGAACTACCCTACTCATGATCAGGAGTTAGGTGCGGTGGTGTTCGCATTGAAAATTTGGAGGCATTATTTGTATGGGGTTCAAGGTGTTTTCAGACAATAAGAGTTTGAAGTACATCTATACCCAGAAAGAGTTGAATATGAGGCACCGGAGGTGGATGAAGCTGATAGGAGATTATGATATGGAGATTATCTACCATGAAGGGAAGGCTAATGTTGTTGCTGATGCTTTGAGCCGAATAAGGTACATTCTTTGTGCACTGCGATGACCTTGATGCGGTTGATGTCTGAAGTAGCGAATATGGGGATCCATGTGATTCGAAAATGGGGAGCTACTAGTGATCTGATGATTGACCCATAATTGTATGACGACATTAGGAGCAAGCAAGTAGAGGATCCTAAGATTCGGCTATGG
The DNA here is from genome assembly GCA_022085475.1 of Heliosperma pusillum. NCBI lineage: Eukaryota > Viridiplantae > Streptophyta > Magnoliopsida > Caryophyllales > Caryophyllaceae > Heliosperma > Heliosperma pusillum. The sequence goes on along the minus strand of JAIUZE010047642.1, from coordinate 5,601 downwards.
AGGAAAGGAGTGGAAGATGGTACTCATTCTAGATTTTCGATTCATGCAGATGGAAGTGTCAGATTTGAGGGTAGATGGTGTGTGTCGAGAAGGTGATGATGACTGAGGCTCATTATACTCCATATTCTGTTCATCCGGGTAGGGATAAGTTGTATAAAAATCTAAAGAAGACTTTCTGGGGGCCTAGAATTAAAAAAGATGTTGCTGATTTTGTGGCAAGATGTTTGAAATGTCAGCGAGTTAAGGGGGAGCAGCGAAGACCGCAGGGTAAGATTCAGTCTCTTGAGTTTCCATAGTGGAAATTGGAGTCTATATCCATGGATTTTGAGGTGGGACTTCCGAGATCGCAGAAGGGGAATAATATGATTTGGGTGAATGTGGATCGGTTGATCAAGTCAGCTCATTTCATTCCTATAAAGGATACTTATGAGATTCTGGATCGGATCGGAGAGGTGGCATACCGTTTACCCTTACCACCTGCTCTAGACCGGGTCTATAATGTGTTTCATGTGTTACAGCTGTGAAAGTATGTGAGTGATCCGTCTCTTGTTCTAGAGGATGAGACCATTGAGCTCGATGAGGCACTTACTTATGTCGAGGTGCCAAAGGAGATCATGGATTGAAAAGTGCGCAAGACGAGAAATGGAAAGACAACTCTATTGAAGGTGTTATGGTCTAACCATAATGTGGAAGAAGCTACTTGGGAACCTGAAGCTGCCATGAGGGAGTGGTACCCGCATATTTTTGAGGAGGTATGTTCGGTTACGAGGTCGTAAACCTTTTTCTTAAAAGGGGGGGGGGGGGGGGAAATGCATTACGTATTGATTGTTTTAACTGTCTTTGGTTAGTATGTAGTAGTACAACTAGTGGTTGTGTTAGGTAAAGGTCATAGAGTTTACTTTGTTGTGTGCAAGTTGTTGTCTTGTACACGTATTGGTTTTAGTTGTTGACTCGGTTTAGTTGTTGTGGTAGGAGTATAAGTTGTGAACTTCGAGGACGAAGTTCGTTCTTAAGGAGGGAAGATTGTAATACTCCGTATTTTGAGTACTGTGTACTCGATCGAGTAGAGGTAACTCAAGCGAGTGTGTTTGGTACTCGGCCGAGTAGAGTGTATTCGGCCGAGTAGGGTGCATGTGTTAGTTAGGCAGTCTTCTGCCTATTTGGCACTCGGCCGAGTGTTAGTGTACTCGATCGAGTACTTCTTTTACTCGACCAAGTACACGGGTCTGCGAGATTATTTTGGACGGTTTGCTTAAAGATTATTAAGACGTTTTAAAACATAATTTCAACAGTTTACTTTTTTTAATCAAACCCTAATACTCTAAATTGTCACAAAAACCTCTCAAGCATCCTTAATCATTCCAAGCCAGATCAGATCTCTTATTGTTTTTTTATTTCACTCGGTATGTAATTCAATTGATTGATTATTGTTATTTACTATGCATTGAAACCCTAATTGAATTGGGGGAATGGGAAGAAGGGTCAGTATTGATTATGTGAATTGCATGTTTAGGGGGAGACTTCGTAGAAAAGATTTCTAGTGATTGCGTATTTGTGATTTGCTGCGGATTTGCGAAAAGGTAAGATTTCCAACTCAGTATTCTATATGTTAATCTTTATCATGAGATGTGTGAATTATTGGTGATGATGATGGTTATTATTGTGATGATGATGATGGTCATTGTTATGATGATAATTATGGTTACTATAGTGATGATGATGATGTTAGGAGTTGGAATTGGAATTGTGATACGTGATTACTATTTATGTGATCCGCCGGGAGACGGATCACACCCTGAGTTTGCCTCTCTTAGCTCTTTCGCTGCGAGGGGGATGTGCACATTAATATTCTGGGTATCTCACTGCGGTGAGATGGTATGTCGATGCCCAGTGCTGCGGTCTGGGATCAATAGGTAGTTTTGCAAGTCAGGGTGGTAGCCTGATGCTGCTGAGGTGACCGCTGCGGTGGGCCTCTGGTTTTGTTATTGTTTTGATTACTTTGTTGTCTTCTACATTGATCGGCTTATGGAGTACTGATCCCGTATTGTTTTCTAAAACTGTTGCGATCCATTGGGGAATGGTGAGCAGGTGTTCAGTAGGTAATTCGATGATCTTACGTTGGGGAGTTGATGGGATTTCCGCTGTTGAGTCTTAGCTTCCGCATTCATGATTAGAGTTTTAGACATTACATTCATTGTCTTTATTTTTATTAGTTGGATTATTGTTACGACGATGTGTCGTCTGGATTTAGATTGATGTAATTTGATTTAAACATTGTTTTAATAAGTATGTTCTTTTATGGTCTATTTGATATGTATTATCTCGAGCAACCGAGATGACAACATCCTGATGTAATAAGGAGGTCTTGTAAGTTTCTTTGGTATATAGGGGTGTTACTGATGACTCATATTTATATACATGTTTTTGTATCCCTTATGTCACTTTAGTGACGATTTTTAGTGCCTAAATGAACGATTTAATGTCATATTTGTTAAAATGTCGATACTGCCGCCTTTTAGTGTTTTAATGCAGATTGGATGCATTTGAGGAACAATTAGATGATGAACAGCGCGGAGTCGATGGGCACGGAGATCGAGTATAATGAAGAAGGAACGAAGCGAGAAGAGGAGCAACACAAAGTCACTCGATCGAGTATGCATAAACGCGATCGAGTCGTGCTAAGAAGAAACAAAGGCGAATGAAGAACACTCGATCGAGTTTTCCTGTACTCGATCAAGTCGCAGCAGAAATACTCGATCGAGTGTCCAATACTCGATCGAGTATTTAGTGGAATATGTGTTTACCTAAACTTGTTTCAAGTCGGTTTATTTGGTATTATAAATAGAAAGCTCGTCTTTTAAGACTTTCTTACGCTTTTAATTACTCAAAAACTCTTAGAAAACCCTAGTATTAGTATTAGTTATCGGATTGCTCCAAGTTTCTGAAGATATTCCAATCTTACAATCTTGTAATCGGTAATTATTCTATATTGTTATTCAAGTTTTAATCTTTAGTTATTTCGGTTACTTTGTTATTATTCTTTCTTCCGCTTTTAATTATGTCTCACATGAAGTTAATTTTTGTTAGTATTATTAGTATGAGTAGCTAAATTCTCATCTAGGGTTGAAAGGGGATCTAGGATTATTAGAAGGGGTATATTAATTGATTGAATTGTAATAACATGGTTATCGTTTGATTATCGTTTTAAATCTAGATGTTTAATTACTGGCCACGATTAACTAACTAGTCTCGCGAATTAGGATTAACACCGACCGGGTTCAGACTAAAATATGCTACGATAATTGAATAAAACTCGTTTAATAATAGCGATCGCATGTTAAATTGTAGATCTAAAGGGCATAATTGAAACAATCGATCTTGTGACCTTAGATAACTTTATTGCATCTTAATTGATTATCCCTCTACCCCTAATAATAATCCTAGTGAACCTGAGACCCTATACTTTTAATCTTCTTGAATTTGTCTTTTACTTTACTGTAGTTAGTTATAGCTAATCAAACCTTGAAAACCCCATAAATTGTTACATTAAGATATACGTAGTTATTATAAACTATATTATCATCACCTCCTTGTGGATTCGATACCTTACTTATCGGTGACTATTAGTTAGTATTGAGTTAGGTTTAATTTGATTTAGGGACCGCGATCCTTATCAAATTTGGCACCGTTGCCTGGGAGGCAACAATCTTCTGTTTGTTTTAAATTTAGTTTGTCTTTTTGTCTCAGGGAACTCTAGTTCCTTGAGATCGTTCTTATCCTTTTCCTTAGTGTTAGTTTATCCTTCAAAGAGGATAATTCTATTTTCGCCGTTACAACAATCATGACTACTCTAGCCAACTATTCCGAACCCACCATTTCATCTATCCCCAAGGGATTCAAACTCCCTAGTACAACCGATGGTACTTTTGAGATGCGCCCGTCTTATATTAGTTTGGTGGAGCGAAGCATGTTTGGAGGAGGTTCTAATGAGGATCATGCGAAACATATGGAGAAGTTCACTAACTATTGTTGCTCAATTCCCTTAAAAGCTAGAGTAACACAAGACCAAGTGAAACTGGTGCTTTTCCCCTTCTCTCTACGGGATTGAGCATCGGTTTGGTTGGGTGAATTAGACATGGAGGCAATGGGTATCACCGATTGGAATTCTCTAGCTCTTGCCTTCTACAAGATGTACTTCCCACCACAGAAAACCAACGCCATAAGGGGTCAAATTACAAGTTTCAAGCAAAGTCCAACTGAAAACTTACATGAGGCATGGGTTCACTTCAAGAAATTAGTCAAATCTCTTCCACATCATGGTTTTGAGACTTGGTTCTTATGAAACCAATTCTAAATGGGCTGTATGATGATAAAAGAGCTTTGCTAGATTCTGGTGCCAATAGAAGGTTTGAAAATAATACAACCGATGCTCATGCCTGGAAGTTAATTGATGAGATAGCTACTCACATTGCTGAGTATGGTAACCCAATGGGTAATGTGAGAGGGGGTAGTCAGATTGTGCCATTGCAGCTCAGTTGGAGGCATTGACTACCCAAATTAATGAATTGAAAACTTCACAATATTTGGGAAATAAGCCCACGGTCCATCCCATGGTTCAACAAGAGCCAACTTGTGAGAGATGTGGTACCGCGGGGCATAATGCGATTGAGTGTATGAGTATAGTTGATCAAGTACTTACATTTCAATCCTTTAAGCAAGGTACATCGTATTCTAATTTCTAGAATGAGAGGACAAGGGAGCATCCAAACCTCTCATATTGAAGTCAAAATGTTCAAAATCCTACTCCGCCACCTCCTCGCAAAAAGGTTCCTCCTATGTGATTACTCAAAATCGAAATTCTCAACAAGGTAATTATAACCGTCAAGGAGGTCAAAACTTTCAACAAGCTCCGCCCTAAGTACCTCCAAAAATGATATGACAGAATTGAAAGCCATATTGCAGCAAAGCCTCATGATACAACAAAAGCAAGATGCCCAAATTTCTCAATTGCTTGCTCACAAAAAGATGGTGGTGTGGGAAAATATCCGTAAACTTCCCTTTAAATCATTCAGGATTATAATGAAATTATGATTATATGATTAATAGTCATAAACGAAAATGCATAATAAGCGAGAGATTAGAAATAACCTTTAGTCCTTGCTTTAATGGCCTAAGAACAATATCAAAATGATGATATCTCCGAATCGTAGCACCCAAGATAGAATGAGAAATGCCCTTGAATTTGCTAGAATGTTTTCTGAAAAGTTACTGTTAACTTTTTAATTTTGTGATGTGTAGAGATGGAGGCACAAGTGAGAATGAATTAGGGTTAGAATGAAAAACTCAATTTTTCCCTTACCTCTTACATTCTCACGGCACCAATAGGGTTATTAGGGGAGATATTTTCTCCTCTAATTAACCACTAATGGACCAAAAATTCCAGAGTGAATCTGGACTTTATTTTTGTTAAATTCGCTTTAATATATAATGTGTATTATTATTATAAATGTCATTTGTGTTGTCATGTATTAATATGTCCATACAACATTTTGTAGTCGATACATTAATACCGGTCTGACAACATATAATATGACAATCGTA